>JAABKK020023897.1:0-48023 GCA_011634745.2 Catotricha subobsoleta | reverse complement strand
ATACATGCATTTGAAAGCCACTACTTCAAGCTTTTAAATGAATCCAAAGTTGTCTCATTTCTATGTCTGGTTGCTAACATATTTACAATTGAATTTAAAAAAAAAAGTCGTACGGAGAATTTTGGACGGTAGTGTATATAATTAGTTAAACAAAGGTAACTGAATCTTGTTAAATTACAATTTACTACATACTCGCATCTGTGTTTTTATACTTACATAAGATGAATATGTTGCAGAAATAATATAATATTATGAGACCAAGCATTATACATGAAAATATATGAAAATATAACCATCCTCGGTGGAGCAGTCTAATAAACATTGTTCAATAATTGAATTTGGTATAATCATTCATTTGTCGCCAACTTCAATTAAGTAAAATTTGACATACATGTGCTATATTATTACATATATACATATATAGATTTAAATACAAAATTGTAAACAGAACCACGCGACCTGCCTGTAATTGTAATATTTTGATAATCGCGAGTACGTAGTTAAGTCAAAATATAAAATACTTTTATTTGCGATTATATAATAATTCGTTCTATTTCTAATTCAATGTAAAATATTAGAGATTAATTGACGGTCAATAATTGATGCAATAAGTTGTACATTACGTAAGTGACACCATAACCGAAAATGTTTGTAGAATGATTTAATCCGTATTAGAAAATTTTAGATGCCCTCCTATAGCATCGTAATTATTTGGTTAAAAAAAAGAAAATGATAATAACATTGTCTGTTATCAAAAATCAATTATAAAAAAAAAAATATTTTATTAAGACAAAATGCCGCATGAAGATATTAGCAAATCAGTTGTGAAATTAAATGGAGAAAATAATCATAATAATCATATGCCGCGATCGGAAGTAAGTCATGGAAAACAAGCATTTGCTGGTGGTGTGGCAGCATTCATTACACGTTTTTTTTGTCAACCATTTGATGTCTTGAAAATACGATTTCAACTTCAAGTCGAACCGCTCGGATGTAATAAATCTAAATATATATCAATTTCGCAGGCGTGTAAGACAATATGTAAAGAAGAAGGTTGGCTTGGATTTTGGAAGGGTCATTTACCTGGTCAAGCATTAAGCATAGTATATGGTGTTGCTCAATTTTGGGCATTCGAACAATGCAAAGATCAGGCAAAACTATTAAATTTATATCATCACAATGAGAATTTAACGAATTTTGTATGCGGCTCATTTGCCGGTGCATTAGGAACAATAACAGTTACACCAGTGGATGTAATAAGAACCCGATTAATAGCACAGGACGATCGTCGAGGATATCCAAATGCATATCGAGCGTTTCTGACAATAGCACGAACCGAAGGTTTTCGTGGTTTATACCGTGGATTTTATTTGAGTTTACTACAAGTTGCACCATTAACCGGAATTAATTTTATGACGTATAAATTTTTGTGCACTACCACCGTTGATGTGATGCATCTAAATGGTAAAAGTGAAATTCCAGCATTAGTGACTTTTTTCAATGGTGCTATGGCGGGTTTAGTATCAAAATCAGTTGTCTATCCATTAGATTTAGCTAAAAAACGTATGCAAATTCAGGGATTTGGAGAACATCGTAAAAATTTTGGTCGACATTTCGAATGTTCAGGTATTTTAAGTTGCTTCAAAGAAACTGTTAAACGTGAAGGTGTACGAGGAATGTATAAGGGAATGTGGCCAAGCGTATTAAAAACGGCTTTAACATCAGCTATGAACTTCTGTATTTACGATAATATTAATTGTTTTATACAGAAATGATGAACTGGACGAGAACTTCTATTATGTTTAATTAACTATAAAATATCAGCATGTGCACACAAAAATCTACAATCATAAAATATTGCAGAGGTGAAATGTGCCTAAACTTAAATAAAAGTGTGATATGTATATTTATGAACTTCAAATTGATGAAAACAATAAAACTAAAATAAAAAAAACTTTACGTAGTTTAACAACAATAATATTTGGTTCTTTATTTATTTTATCTGATTATGAATTATGGATTAATTGTTACAGAACCGAACGAGAAGATGTTTAAAATGTCTAACTATATAAGAAATTGATTTAAAAATTGTTTTCAATATTTTCGATAGGTTGGATAAGCAAACGTCTAGGTTCATGTTTGTATAGTTGATTGATTTTTTTTTTTCGCTATAAATTATTTCGTTTTGTTTTTACAGGATTTCATAAATCTTTCTGATCATAGAATCGGTGGTTCTTAATACGAAACTCCAGAAATGACTAATTTTGTCGAATTTACTTAGTTTCACTTATTTAAAAAGTAATTTTATATAATTTTCGTGGGATGTTTCAATATTTACTAAATTTTTATTGCAAAATCAAAATTATTTATAAGTGGTAAATAAATTTAATAATAATTTTTTTATTTTCAATTGTTTTACATAAATATAATACTTAATAATATATTTATTATTTAATACTTAATAATATTCAATATTACATAATATATGGACCATAATAATAAAGTGGAAAAGAAATAGATTTTGAGCTCAACACAGTTTCTACTAAATACAAAGAAAACAGACATTTAAGAAGAAGAAAAGCTTAACAGAAAATTAATAATAATAAGAAAATATCTCTTTTCACAGTTCCGTTGAATATTCTTCTGTATTAACGGAAAACTTTCGCCAGCAAATATGATCCGTTCCATTGTTATCAACATATGCAGGTACAGATTCTGATACTCCAGTTCCACTGCTACTTTCTCCCCTCTTAAAACTACCATAATTATCAGATGCATGATGAGACGTTAAATAATTTGTGGTTGCATTGGTGTCACCGAGTCGTGCCATAGGATTTTTAACTATGGTCGTATTATTATAACCAGCTGCATCACTATTTGTATTAATATCAATTTTAGAGACATTATAACTATTTTTTTCGATTGTTGGTGGTGGTGGTGGTCGTACATAATACATTTGTTTATGTTTTTCATATTGTGAACTATGTCGACTTCGTCCACTTTCATTTGTTTTGCGTGATCCATTTGAATATCGTAATGGCTTTACACCATTAATATTAACATCATCATCTGTATTATTGGTATGCATTCGATGCAATTGAGATTGATATCCTGGATACTTTCCAACACTCATATCCTCTTCAATAGCCGAATCACCAAATATAGATCCACTGTAGTTCGGTGAATTACTTCCGGCGGTTGATGTTTTATGTATATGTGAATTTCCATTTCCAAATGTTGGATTAGCACTTCGGGAATATTGTCCACGTTTAATGGAGTGTGTATAGTCACGTGTACCACGTCGACGTAATGTAAAATCTTTTTGACCAGTATCTTCACACACCGATGTCCATTGTTTCCATGCATGTCGTACAATTGGATCGGCTGGTCCCCAATCTTTAGACGATGTTCCTGCTTCACGAATCATACTACAGCAATTGTAGTCTACTTGTTTGTATACCTCAACACAAGCGAACAATAGAATGATACTTAAACTAATTACAATTGGTGCCCATCGCGGAATATATAAAACACCTAAATCTGTCTCATTATATGTTATAGCCCACCATGTTAGTAGACCAGTAAGCATCAGTGGTGCAATACACCACATAAAAACCCAAATCTTTGAAATTGGTCGTCCTATTGAGAATTCTAAATCTGTATAAATGTTTTTGGCTCCATAAATCCATGTTATTGAAATTATGTCAAATATTAGGGCACATATAATAAAAACTCCAACAATTCTTGTATCAAATATTCGTGATACAAGGTACTTAGGACATATCAGGGCAGTGATTGAAACCACCAAAGCTGTAAGACTCATAACATAATTTGGATGACGGCGAAGAAGTCTTGACGCCGTATAGATGTACAACGAAATTGTTATCATCGAAACTAATACAATTATCGAATATGTAATGCCAGCCAATAATCTGGCCTCTTCAGGGTCTGGATTTTCTATAGCATTGTCATAAATGGATGTAAATGGTTTTAATTCTGGTAAAATGATGGTTGAATTTACGGTATACTTGTTGTGAAATTGTGTCATGAAAAATGTTGTAGAGAGCGCTAAAATAAGAATGTTGAAGCTAATGTAAACTAAAGATGTTCTGAAAATTGAAAGAAAGAGATTTATTAAATAAAAAATTTCAAAAACTAAAAATTAAAAGTAAAGTAATAACAAAAAAATATTTATATAGATATATTTACCTGACGGCATCACCTTTGTACAAAAATTTTCCTGTGACTACTGGCAAAACACCAATACCAATATTTGTCGAAAATAACACTTGAATGAGTGCATTAAACCAAATTGTACTATCGATTAATAATAATTCATTGAATGACCACCATAAAATGCTAAACGGTGATTCTTTTTTATGATTAATTATTTGAGTGGCTTCCCAGCCCGTCTCAAAGGCCAATAGCACTAACGTTAATAGTCCAATAAAAATTATTGATCGTCTAAGTGTTTTACTGCTGTATGTACTGCTCTCATGTTAATGCAAATTTACAGAAAATAATATTTGAAAATTTAATTAACTAAGGTCCCAAATAATTATAAAAAAAAATAAAAAAATAATGACTTACCAAACTGTTGCTAACGTCCATAGAACTATAAGGCTCATTGATAATAATGCAAAGTATAACGTACTGCTCCATACTGGCGTTAAAAAAGTGTCCCTGAAATAACATTAAAATATTTAGGATATTTATTTAAATCTCGTACTTACAATATATATATGTATCACGTAAACATCTCTCGTAGGTTTCGGTTTCATATACGTTCTTGTATAAACTTACGAATTTTATGATGTTTATGTGATTTACGTGATTTAAGATGTTTACGAACACTCGATAACAGTGTACTATATCTACTATCTATATGTAACTATAGTGTATTAGATACGTTTATATTATAAATATATTTTATTTTTTTTCGTATCTTTAAGGCCGAAATGCATTTCACGATAGCGTACTTGAAATTTAAAATTTTTGATTAATTATCATATGGTTTGACGTTTTGCGTTATCTTGCTGAACTTTATAAAAAATAATAATAATATGTAATAAAGGTAATTTCTATACAAGTTTACGATAAGAGTGCAGGTTTGATTGGAATTTTTTTTTTTTTTTTAATTAAAACTGATTTAAGATTGTGAACTGTGTAATCAATAAAGTGTAACGTACAATACTAAAGGTGCACATGGTTTTAATGAAAATTCAATACAATAAACTATTCCGGTTATACCAAAGGCATATATATTACTTTCACGCATTGCTATATATATGCTTATTTAAAAATATCTTTTCCGTTTGTCACTATATACATCAAATATTATCAAATCAAAGAATTGTGATCTTTTTAAATAGATATTTCCCAAAACAATACTACAAAATACCTATAATTTGATCTACCATATGATAATTATTTCTGAATTTTGTTATTTTTTAGCTTTTAAATCGAAAATATTCTGTGCTTTTGTGAATTAGCAAACGATATGTCAAATTGCATATATATAAAATGTGTTTACTATACTTACTGCATACATTCTTGTCCATTTTTCTTTACTGTAAAGTATCCATTCTGTAATTTGAGAATTAA
Organism: Catotricha subobsoleta; assembly: GCA_011634745.2. NCBI lineage: Eukaryota > Metazoa > Arthropoda > Insecta > Diptera > Cecidomyiidae > Catotricha > Catotricha subobsoleta. Next base: position 42,419 of record JAABKK020023897.1, on the reverse strand, counting down.
AATTTTAAAAAAAATCTAATCACACAATTAATTTATTTAAAATATCATGTAGGTATCGAAAGACTTGAATGACAAATTTCCAGTTATATACATTTTCATAATTATTTATTCGCAAAGTAAATAGGAAATAATTATTAATTATATTAAATTTCATATATTCGCATAATGAAACATCAATACACATTACACATTAATACCGCGCATATAGTATGTCAGATGGTTACATAGTCTGAAATTAATCATAACCGTTATATTATTTATACCATATACAAGCCCTGTTTCATTGAAGTTGACACATCCTGCTTTTTCAATGTATTTTGCTGTTTTTCAATAATTTGTGTATAATCCAAATATTGACCAATTTTCATCTAGAAAGATCAAAGCTTCCTCTACAAAATCTGTTCAGACGGCTAGAGCCTAGGATCGCTTGTTTTTCAATAATATGCTTTAATGTGGACCTCTGTATAATTTTGTTAATTTTTTCCTACAAAACATTACAAGACTATATAACATATTATACAGAGGTCCACATTGAAGGCTATCAATGAAAAACAAGCGGTCCTAAACTCCAACCGTCTGAACAGATTTTGTAGTGGAAGCTTTGGTCTTTCTAGATCTGTGTTTAAATTCAAAATTGGTCAATATTTGGATAATTCACAAATTATTGAAAAAACAGCAAAGTACATTGAAAAAGCAAGATTTGCCAACTTCAATGAAACAGGGTCGTATAATCAATCAATAAAATTTTTAGTTTAAACGAAGTGAAAAAATATTAAGGGCCACTTCAAATTATAATGTAAAAACGAATTCAATCTAAATAAAAAAAAAAGAAAAAAAGAAAATGTATTTCTAGTGAAAGCAAATTCAAGTTTTTCGTGTGAAATATGCGATTAACATAGTTTTAATGTTTACATACATCTGGATCTAAATGTAATTTTTCACATAATTTAAATGGCACCGAATTTAATAAAAGTTCTCCAATGTATACAATAGCTAATACAGCTTGCAGTGATATCCAAATTGTTCCTAACCAGGATGCAATACGACCAACAACACTTGCACCTATAAATTTAGACCAAATGAAAATATGTTTGTGTTATTGAAATTTATGTAAATATAAATAATATGAAATAATAAAGTAGGTGGAAAGAAGGAAAACAAAAAAAAAAGAAATTATTCATTTAGGTTCATGACCGAGTTCGTGACTTTTGAATTATTTCATTTATCATTATATTTTTATAATTTACATCATCATTTAGAAGAAAATTTAAATAAACAGTAGAAAAAAAAGGTTACATTGGCTGCTTTTACTCATTTCTTAGCTATTTATCTATAGTTTTCTAAATTCTATTTAAAATAATAAAGCTATACCAAAGCGATTACAAAATGATGTTGTTTGCATTTTTCTTAAATTATGTTAATATTATAAAATTATTGCATGTTCTTGATTTTTTTTGTTTTTTTTTCAGAATATTATTCAATTTATGGTAATTACTTTAATAATTATACTTTAGATTTCAGACAAAAATAAATATTGATATAATTATTTTATCTGCAAATATTTATTTCATATATATCTAAAAAATCAGTACAGCTATAATTTTAAATAAAACATAAATGTTTTTTTTTTATAAATTTAAAACTGTTAAAAAATTAACGTAAATCTTTTTTGAAAATATTTTAATTCAATCGCATGTCTGGGGATTTTTTTTTGTTTTTTTTGTATTTAATAATTTCATCTTTTAACTTTTTACAGAAAAAGTATTCGCAAATAAATTAAAATCACGTAAAATCAAACGTTTCGGATGTATTCTATTCTTCTTCGTTTATTATTATTATTTTTTTTTAATTTCTATCAATTATTTAATAATTAATACATAATATGTTTGGCTTTTTTTGTTAATGTGCTATTTTACATTGAAATGAATTAAAATTAATAAAAAAGGTCAAGTCAAGAGAAACCGCATTAATAATAATTAAAAAAAAAAAACTTTATACTCGACTTTATACTATAACAAAAATACCCGAAATATGTAATTTAAATTTGAATATTATCTGCGTGAACTAAATAAATTGACAATCACACATTGACACTATATACATAACATATGCGCAGGTAGTGATTAAAACAATACAAAACACATGCGTTCATTTACGTTAATTTAATTGAAGCACTTGTGAAAAATAAGAGGTTAATATATTTTTTAATCAATAAACCTTCAAATTTAGTTGAATAAGTTTATTAACCTAAAAAACGAATAAAATAAAAAAATTATGCTAGCAAATTTTTGAAAAATCTAAACAACAAATTGAAAAATAACAAATTGTAAGTAGTATTGTTTGTCTATGCATTGAACTCGTATAGTGGAGGAATTCTGGCTTTTGAACGGGAACTATTTCGAATAAGCAAGCCAATTTGTACATGTGTAGCGGATACAGGGATAAGTGCTTTTCGGACAGTCCCCACACCTTTAGGTTGTGTACAACTGCCATCCCAACTATGTATCCTACATAATTTAAATATTTAAAGAAAATTATTTTTAATTATAATTATTATTGATTATGTGGATAGTTGCCTAATAGAAATCAAAAAGAATCAATGGAATTGATTGATGTCTTTAGAGAATTTTGACAAGGATTTGACCCCCGAAAAGACATTATTTTATTTTTTATAGCATCTTAAGGAAGCGTCTATCTGAAGTAAAATTAGACGCCAAATACGATAGTGAGTTTTTTTGTAAAGCTGAAAATTCAGAAAATGCATAAAAATTTGGATTTTTCAGATCAAAAAACTTATTTTACAACGATTTAGGCTTTTAAAGGCCTTTATAAACACCGATTAGACTATTGTTGTAAGAATTTTTTTGTGAAATCACTTTTCCTGAAAATTTTAGTTTTACATTTAGGGCTCTAGTTAGTCCCTGGAGCTGAGATATTAATTATTAACCAAAATTCAAGATGGCCGGCCATTACTACAGTTGCACACCGATTAGAGGTGTGAACTTTTGGGAGAAAGTTCTTTGGACCTATAAGTGTCTTTGACTAAAATGCTTAACTTATATGGGAATTATTTGCCATAACTCGACGATTTCGGCTTAGAATTTCTTCATTAGTATTAAAATCTAACTCACAGATAGTCACAGTTAACAGTTTTATTGCATAATGAGTACGAAAATGTATACTAAAATAATTAAAATGTCGAATATTTGAGTCTGACACAACGATTTTAAGATAATTTTATGTTAATAAAGACAGGCTTCAACATATTCAAACGATACCGATTTACCGGCAACTTATCATAGTTTGATTTCCGGTTACCCATCGTAGTGATTTGACGTTTTTGGACTGTTCATTGAATTTATAAAAAAAATCTGTTTAAAAGTCTTTGCTTAAAAGAAGCATAATAATAGCATAGCATTCAATTCAAGATTTCTAAAATGTCTCATGAATAATTTTATGATTAAATGACGGTTTGCTTGTTAAGTAATATTACTCAAAAAGTTTATTCCTTCAAAAGAAATAATATCTACATATAATTTAGCATTGAACAGACTGCTTTATATTAATTGCAATTAGAATTTTCACATAGTTTAGTGCAATTTAACCTTTATTTATAAAATTGATTGATTTAAATTAAATTCCTATAATGTCATGTCACATATAATATAGGTAAGTATAATTCTATAAAAATTTGTTATATAAACAAAATATCGGTCAAAAACAAATATAATGAAAATATATTAATAAATAAATAATAAAAACAAAAATTGATAGTCTTTTTGACGAAAATAATATAATTTAAATACATACCACGAAATATTGGTGATGCTCGCCACGAATGCGCTGAACCTTGACCTAAAAATTGTCCTAATGCTATTTCTAATAAAACAATTGGTAAACCAACTAGAATTAATATAATAATATATGGTACTAAAAATGCAATTCCGTGACGTTCTAATTCACGTGGGAAACGTACGACATTGGCATAGGTTATATTCAAGCAGAAGCATAATATTACACCACGGAATATTGAACATTTTGACTGAAAAAGAAAAAAAAAAAAGAGAAAAATTATTATTATTATTATTATTATATTTATATTATAGTTATTATATTAATTGCAGTATATAGATGTAAGATGTAATGTATGATGTATAAAATATATAATGAATATAATGTTAAACAGATAAAAAAATATTTGTCGAATAGATAGCGCATATTATAAAGAACATGTAATTGGTAATGATGGATATACGAGTCAAGAGTAAATATAGTGTAAGAGATAATTTTTATGTGGTTACTGCTTTTATAAAATTGTACTTATATAAGAACATAATTTTATAATATTTACTTCCATATTATAAATAGGTTGAAACAATCAAAGCCAAATGATATTAATATGTAATATTTGTTTTAAACTAAATATATTATTTAGTCTGATAATTAATATAAGGTACAATAAAACATTTGTTTACCAGCGGTTAAAAGAAATATTTTTTTTTTAAATTTATTTATTTATTTATTTATTTAATATATAAATATTCCAAATGCAATTTAAATGAATGTTATTCAGATTCGCTTTGTTTATTTAGAAACTTTTCGATAACAATTGCGAAGGTCTTGCCACAGAATGTATATTACATTTTTAAATTTAAGCAAACAATAAATCGATGTAAACAAAATCAATTTTTAAAACTAATAGGCCTATAGCAGTTATATTTATTTACTACACACACAAAACAAAACAAAAAAACGTTTTTGAATTATTTTTTATTTTTTATTCGATTATTACGGTATTGTATTTTTAAGAAAAAAGCATATATTTTGTTTCTCTGTAATCATTGTCCCACATTTATACAATTTAAGAACAAATTATCTGAGCCAAATTCTTGTCTTTAATTAAATAATAAATAAATCTTATAACAAAAATTATATGCCATATGGTTTTTAGTGCACGCAAAGTGAGCTGAGTGAGCATGCATCAATTTAGGCTGTCTGTTTCTTAATTTTATTGATTTTATAAATATAAAACATATAAAGAATTTATCTTGAAAAATTCAAAATAGTGGCCTTTCACAATTTTTTATATAATCCGAAAAATGTCGGAAAAAAATGAAATTTAATATTTTCGAACATTATTAAAAACCAATTATTTTATAAATTTTTTTGGAAAATATTTGTTTATTTTCGTGATTTCATCAAAAACGATGATTGAAAAGAGACGTAAATTATTTTTCGCTATATGAAAATATTGAATTTCTAATTGTAATGTTTGCATAATAAACTTAAAAATTTGGTTAGCGATAGCATTTTAGTGAATTCCCTTTTCTCTTTAGATTAATATAAGTTCTTAATTTTTTTTTTTTTTTTTTTAAATAGAGAAGTTAACTTTTTTTTTTCAGTAGGTCATTTGAAAGTGAATTTAAAAAAAAAAAAAAAGTGCAAATACCTGCTGAGTTTGAGTTTTACTTGAAACGAAACATACGTAAAAATTAGAGTAACATTTTCGAATTAATGGAATTTTTCGAAAGCATGAAATAGTGTTTAATGTAATTACATATATAGATTAGAATGGTTCGTTGCCTAAAACTCTATTGATATTTCTAGCTCCAAAAGCATTATTTTAGATGTGACTAGGCCTAAATAAACTGCAATATATATTTCTTTTTTTTCGCAAGAGTTCGTACACCAGTTAAATGTGAAAAAACAAAATCTGAAAATATCAAATTTAAAAAGTTCATGAGAAATACTTTGTTTGTGGTCGTTCATTATTTCCAATTTTTGTTCTTCATTTGTATGCAAGAAAAGTTTAGGAATTTAGTTTTTTTTTTCATCACAACTTGCCGGTTAGTATAAAAAGTAAGTTATTAAAATATAAATATAAATTAACTTAAAAATAATTAAAACCTATGTTTAAAGAAAATTTTGTACAAATAATGGCGGGTCCCAACACAATTATAAGAGAATTTCCAGAATTTGTACATTTGGAAAAAATGTGACTCTATTCTTTTACTCATCCCTACTGACCACGGCGCGGCAAGGTCTGAAATTCCAAACCATTCCAAGAGACGATTGTTGGAATTTTAGTGGGATATGTCGGAATATTTTCCATCATGGAACAAATTCAATTAAAATTCCACATGATCTTGGACCATATTTGAAAAAATTCCATATATTTTTCTGATATTGGAAATAATTCTGTGAAATTTTCCAACATTTTGCTGGTTTATGTTGGAAATAGTCTCATATTTCTAATTCGAATTCCCATCAGAATTCCATTGGAATTCCGATCCAATATTAGTACGCGGCCGGAATTGGAGAATCTATTAGAACTTCCAAGCAAATGGACAATAGGAACTAAGGAAAGCGTAACCCTGGGAACTACAATTGCACTTGAAAACAAATATTTTCATTCCACTAAAAATAATATGCACATAGAAAACTTACTTTTTTATAATAACGAAATGTCGTTTCATCTGATCGACTAAAATATAGATAATCCATAATATATTTTGCTGTTGACAAATCCATAATATTGATCTGACAATAATTCGTTACAAATAATTCTTAATGCTCTTCTCATATTTATAATTGGCGCACTAAATTCAAATGTCCACATTCTAAAAACTTTTTTACTTCACAATTTCGTTAAAATAGAAAATTGAAAGAAAAAAAAACGAAAGAAACAAACAAAAGACGAAAAGAAATGTAAATACACAATTTTTTTTTTTTTGAGGCAAACAATTTTTCACTATCACATAGTTTTCTGCTATTTTATCTCGTTTTATTGTTTCTGTTTAAATGTAGTTAAAAGTTGTGTGGTGTTACTTCCGAATTTTATGTTCATTTAACTAATGATTACTTTTATGCGCTGAATATTAAATTTTTAGTGAATAAACAAAAAAAAAAAACGTGTAATATTAAATATAAATAAAATATTATAATATTTGAGTAATTAGAATGTCACTTATACTTTCATTTAAAGAAGGTAAATTATACACGAGTTACACGAGAAAAAGTAAATTATATCGAATTTCAAGTGGCCCCCGAGTAATTTATGTGAGAATATTTCTATAAAAAAAAAAACCGAAAATTATATTATAAATACACTATTTTCGAATTTACCAGTCAACGGCACTTGCGGTAGGCCTACAGCACAATCCGCAAATAAACAAAAAGATAATAAAATATTTATGTGTAGTAAGTACCTTAAGTGAGTACTGAGACAATTATAAAGAAAAAAAAACACAAACAAACAAAACACACAAAAAAAAATTTCACAAAAGAGACATTAACGATTAAAAACCTAAGTAAACCTAAAAACAATGCACGATACCGTGCAAGGTAAAATTAAGAAGACGCCGACAAAAATAAAAAAAAAAAAACTGGTGCGGAAAATTTTATAATTCTATGTTTGAGTTGAATTTTTTGAAGACAATAATATTAAAAAGTTTTTTTTTTTTTTTTTTCATATTTTATGTTAAAAATTTTAAATCAGTCACAAAAATGATGATAAAAACCAAAAAAAAAGAAGTGAATTGTTTTTGTACGGAAGATTGTAAATTGTTGCTGTAGGTTTTAATCACATCAATGATTTGATTAACTGAAAAATATTACAAGCTAATGCCTTAAATGTTAATTGAATTTGTGAGCCAACAACAAAAAGAAAAGAAAAAATGAAAAAAAACAAAAGGTGAGAAAGTATTTTCAGTGGTAATTTATATAGTAGGTATAAGCGTATAAGACACAGGAACAACACTGCGTTGATATTGGTTTAATTGAAATTAGTTAATTTTTGTTGTTGTTTAGCAATGAATGGAAGTTCTAGTTGTAATGCTAATGAGTAATGACACCAAATATTTATAAGAAGCAACAATGTAAAACCAATCAGCTGTATACCAAAATCATTTTGTTTATGCTATATGGGACTGTGGATAAGTCCACAAAAATTATAATCTATCCACAAAATGCTGTTTATCTGCGGTCTTATAAATTATCGATTAATTGCATGTATGATGTATGCACAATGTACATTGTCGATATATACTTAATTATCGTTTTGTAGTTTTGGTTAGCGCTATATTACATATAACTAATAACTAACACATCGGAGCATAAGAAGAAATGGTGATAAATATGTTGAATATGTCTAGAATATTGAATACATATTTCGATATTTAATAAGATCATTTGATTCAACGAAAATATATGTACATTCATAATAAGCATATATCGTATACATTTTCCATTGTTAATATAGTTAAATATAGTTTCCAATATAAATTTATTTATCTGATGTGTTTGGCATTTATTTATTTACTGCATTTCTATTATATTCATTTCCGTCATGAATATAAAATACACGTAAAGTACATAAGTAAACCTATCAATAAACATTACATTTAGATGAATGTTTAGAAATGTACTTTTTATAAATAGAGAAATTCTTAGAGAATTTCTTTTAAAATGCACAAATAATACAATAAATTTATTAATTATTGAAATATTGAAGAGAAACAATGAAAAGAAGAAAAAAAAACTGATTTCAATCCAACAACAATTAATAGAATGGCAAAAAAAAATGATCACAAGTTGTTCAAAACTCCACTCCAAAATTAAAGTATGTCACGTTTTTTTTTTTTTATAACAATCTCCGTTCGCTAAGAATTTTGTAAATGTTACGTTCCCTAATCATAGTTTAATAATTTTCGTGCACATTTTTATGTGGCAAAATTTTGAAGTTGAAAATTTACCCTCTTGAAAACCACTTGATTTGTTCATTTGTAAATAAAATAATAAAAAAGAAGCCCAAAACCTTTTTTGTTGTTGTTGTTGTTTTTTTTTTTTTTTTTTTGGTAATAAACGCATTAGACTGTTTCTAAACATTTCTATGTATAATTATTTGGCGTATGTGCACTGTGCAGCATAAATGTTTTATGGTTAGCAATAGCATTAATATGATGCCTATCTATAAATAAAAATAATAAGTTAAAATAATGTAAATATAAGACAATATTCAATTCGTTTTGCTGTTTGGATATTCCGAAAATAAAAACTAATTTGTATAAATTATTTCAAGAAAAGGTCATCTGCTTCTTTTTTTTTTTTTAATGAATATTCAGTTGTATCAACAAAATATACCAACTTAAATTCAAAATAGATGTTTCGTATAGCAATGAGCTCTGCATTTTTTATTTTTTATTTTTTTTTTTACATGCATATAGTAGTTTTGTTCAAGTTCAAGTTTATTGTTGTTCATTACCAATTTTTTTTTTTTTATAGACAATAAAAACTAATTAAATAAAAAAAAACGTAAAAATAATAAATATGGTTTATGTACAATGAACATTTTCTATATGACCGCACAGTCAAAGGAAATCGTATATTACACATATATATATTTATAAGCCGCGCATGCTGTATTTAAATATGTTATAAGTGTATATCAAAAACTTCACGCAAACGGTAACACAAAAGGTATAACCATCGTCCCATATTTTATTATATGACTTAGGCCAGCTAAATAAATTAAACAACAACAACAACAAATCTTTGATAGTTTTATTTTTAAGTACTCGATTAAATTGTTAAATAAAATGTGCACCATCAAAGACCAAAACACCAGTAGAAAAACAAAAACCAAAAAAACAAATGTATCGCCCGCGATATATGCGCTGCGCACATATATTGTTGGTCTTATTTCATTTAGATATTTTCTACACTACTTATATATTATTATAAAATTGTCCAATTCGGTTGTTTTCTGTTTTTTATTTTCTTCAATAATGCACAAACGTATCGCACGACCGTCTATATATTTTATTTTTAAACGCTATTTTATTCACGTATTTTACCAACAAGAATCCATCGAAGACTAAATTGTTTTGAAATGAATTAAAAAAAAATTGAAGAAAAACAATAAAGTGAAAAACACCATAAAGCACCACAACATGCATTGAACAGAGGAACAGAAAAAAAAAAAACATTGTATGTAATGGAAGTCAACCAACTGAAGCAAACCGTGAAAGAATTGTACTCTATTTGTTATAAAATTTTATATATGATTATAATAATATAAGTTATATGTTTTTGAAGACTTCGCTTTTGCGAATATAAATATATATATGTAACAGGCAAGACTGGAATAAAATTCAAATAGAACTGCATAAATATTAATTATTTTATTATTATTAATTTTTTTAATTTTTTCCTTTTCATATTTTTTTATAAAATGTATATATACCGATCGCTTGTGCTTAATATTTACGAGTCATTTCTGTGTTTTCTTAAGTACGGTGTGCGACTTCTTTGTACATATAAACATTTTCAACTAGTTATCGCTTTGTTTCACTTGGAATTTGTTCGCAATGTGTTTCGTTGAAATGAAATTGTTGTATGGTGACCAACCAAATATGAAATTTTCTGTATGAATGCATTTCTCATCTAAATGAAAAGAATATAAAATTAGGGTGTAGGGTTTAGGGGTGCTACCGAAGCTATTAACTAAATTGGATATATACCAAAGTAGAATCGTTTTCTATATTTATATGTAAAACTCGACTTATAATTTATGTATAAATTTGTGTATAATAAAATAAAGGCAACGTATTTAAATGTTCCGTGAATTATTCAATATGTTCAGTAAATAATCCCAATGTTCGGTAAATTGTCCAAATGTTCAGTAATTCATTAACCCGAATTACTCCGGATTGGGATATTTTCACAAAGAGCGAGACTGATAGGTTTATAAAAGAGGAATATAACGAAGAGATCCTCACTTGTGGGGCTCTAGCGGGGAAAAAAAGTTATTCAACAAAATGTATCTTTTTCTACCGAACATTGGGGACAATTTACTGAACATTTGGATTGTTTTCTACCGAGCAAAATGCTTATTTCTTACTGGCAGAATAAATAGTTCCCAATATAAATTTATTTTTAATTCATTAAACTTTATAATGTAAATTGTAAATTATAAATTTTAGAATTTTAGAATTAATTTTCAACTCGCTGATTGTTAGAAATTTTAATTATTTGAATCCCGATATTTTAAGGAGTAAAAATTTCTTAAACGAAACTTTGTGTATTAAATCTTGATGAATTGATTCGTTACACCCATTAATTTAAAAAATTGAACTCTTTTCTTATCGATTATGAAATTTTCTTTAAATATTTTATCTACATTAAAATTTAAAACAGAGAAATGTTAAAAAAAAAATTGTTTTTTATAAATATATAAAAAAGTGATGAAACGTTTTTTTTTTCTTTATGGGTTTATTATTGTTTAAATTTTTTAACTAATTACGCAACACGTTGCCACTTCTGTATTTTTTTTGCTCTTCTCTCTTGAAACAGTTAAAAATAAGCAAAAAATTAATTAAAAACATAATTATACTGTTTTCCGTTTGCTTCAAGCAAAATTTAATCTTGCTGATGTTATTTGTCCATAGAAATTTTAACTTGAAATATAAAAAGTTTATAAAACGTTTAAAATATGTAAATTTCATAAAATGAAACATCATTTAGCATTTTTTATTACAACGGAAACAGTCCTGCCTAAAAAATTCCATTTTGCAATTTTTTTTTTTAAAGTTAAAACAATGAATATGCGATTAAACGAAATGGTGTGTTAATTGCAAATGCTATGAATTTAGAATGGATAGAAATACGAATATGACAAAGAATTATTATTTGTCGTATCGCATCACAAATTTTTATCAACGGTACTAAATAAATAACTTATCTTTAATTAATAAAAATAATTTGCTAACATTTTGTCTTATGTAACCAAAAAAAAAAAAAAACCATTTATTATACTAGATATAGAAATGTCATATCCGGTTGTATGTTATGAACGATTAAACCTTCGACAGACAAGAAATGTTGTTGTAGAAATAACTATTATAAAACGAGTGCGTGTACGGTGTAACTATTCCAATTGATTCCAATAGACTTACTTACCTAAGTGATTAGACGCTATTTGCAATTTACTTGCTGTCAGGCAGAAAAACTCATACATTGAAAATGACGAAGAAGCATTTTGTTTTTTGTATGAAAATATGTGGTCAGGGGCCAAATTCTTTTCAATTGAGAAGTTCTCAGAATGACATGACATGAGAACTTCGTTGTGTATGTGAGAAATTTTTTGTCATTTTTTTTTTCTTCGTATACACTACGATGTCATGTCATTATGAGAACTTTTGTATTTGAAAAGAGAATCTAGCCCCAGGCAAAAGTATTAACAACTTGCGCGGTTCACTTAGATAGTCAAGGTCTCTAGATTCTCAGATGTTCATCGCTATACGTAATTTGGGGACGTTGTGGTTTGTGCCATATAACGCCACCAAATTACGTATAACGGTGAACATCTGCAAATCTAATGAAAATATCTCATTACACTAGAATACATGTCATGTGAAGGGAAGACTTGGTGGTGGCAAAAAAAAAAGAAGATCGTAATGCACACTTTGTTGTTTAAAGCTATCAAGAGATCGTAAAATTAATAGTGTAATGATAAAAAAATGAAGAACAAATGCTTCTGTTATTCAAACATTACATGGGTATATAAATTCTACTTATATTTGCATTGTGGCAATACTATTCATTTCTACTAATATATTGTCTAAGCTTATTTCTTATAATATATAGTTTTGTTTCATTCTTACTTTAGCATTTCTCATAAAACAAACGTCTTTTATTTAATACGACTTTTAAAGTATTCCATAATATCAATTTCGATCAAATTCAGAGAAATTTCAAATTGTTTGTTTTTTTTTTACAAGTTTGTATTGCTCCCTTTTGCTACAATTGTCCTTCATGTAATGTGTCGTGAAGGGATTATAGATCCAGCATGTATTTGCCATTTTCTCAAAATTTCTCAATGTTCATCGCTGTATTTATTTACCATTCATTGCTTTTCTATAAACTAAACATGTCTTATAATATTTTCAAATAATCTACTTTTTATGATCATAATATTGCATTTTGTTGACACACGACATTCGAATGTTAATTCACAAATAAATGTAAATAATCCACAGCCGCTATTGTATGGTGCTTACAATTTGTTCGTCTGTCAAAAATTGGAATATACTAGAAGACAGTATTTCAAAATCCAATATAAATATTATTAGAGTTTTCGTTGTTCGTCTATTGCAGGTATTACCATCGCGTCTATATAAACAATTTCGTTCGATACATAATAATAAAATTATTATATAAGTAACCGCATATCATATATAATTATTACAATTTCTAATGATTCATGTTTGTATTCTAATAAAAAAAAAACCAAATGAATTATAGAGGTATATATACGTAAATAATATTATGAAGTTAACGTTTTATACACCTATACCATTCGTACGTAAATAAGCTATTTGATATTTTGTGTAACAATAACAATAATATTAAATTAATATAGAAAAAGAAAAAAAAAAGAAGCTTTCTGAAATAAATACATATAATATAAAAAAAATAAGAAAACCGAACTTGTTTAAATTACGTCATTGATTTATTATTCATAATCATAATTCATATTATGTATTATTACAATATTATTATTACATATATTATACCCATCTGATATTTTATTTATTATTGTTATACATATTATTTACATATATATATAATGTATTTACCGATGTATAATGGCGTTCATGTATTATTTCCACATTGTAATCGAATGAAATGAAGAAAGTAAATGAAAACAATAATGCTTTGCAATATTTGTCTATTACATATTTGGACTTTTATTAATGGATATACAATTTTTATTATCTGTATTGTGAGCAAAACATATATCACTGAATCCAGTATTCTTATATAGCCCTTGTTCAATAGCAACAAATTTTCAAATTATAAATAGTATCCAAACAGAGCATAATGGTTTTTTTTTCTTCCATTTTTGAGAATATTCAAAAATGATATATTTTTATTCATTCATTTTGGGTAGGACACAATAGACTCCCCCCGTCTGCTGACACATAATCGGAGTATGCTTTCTTTGTCCAGGGATTGGAAACCGGTACCAAAAAAATAAATGGTTTCGGTGCTAAAACCGAAATCGGAATCGATTTAAATTTGGAACATTTTATACATTATAGGTACACATTCTAATTTATATAAAATAGTGACCCTAATATGTTATATTCGATATTTTATGATGCAAATTCACAATAATAATTCCAGTTTTCTATCTTTTATAAGAATTTTTAGAAAACTTATTGCGGGGTTCTTATTTATACATCTTTTCGACAGAACCGTTTCTTAAAAAAAATTTACTTATGGAACCCCTCGCTTAATGTTCCGGAACCGGAACGAAATATAAACAAAACTTTTGAAATCAAAACCGGAATCGAAACTGAAACCAAACGGTTTCGCATAATCCCTGCCTTTCTTCTACCTACTCATTCAGACTTTTATTTTTTGCTGTTTAACAAATATGAAAGCAGTGCACCAAACCCACTGGCAGCTTGTTTTTTTTTTTTTTTAATTATTATTATCCTAATTCTGTAAAGAAGTTAATTTTTACAGTTCATAAGACCCAAAACAGGTAAAACGTTTATAATTTTGTGAAAAAGAAAATGATTTTTGCTAAATACATTTTATACTTTATTCCTAAAATATGGAAATGAGATTAGTTCGTGCGCGTTAATTAAAAATCACACATATTTTATTTTTCTGAGAAAATTTAATTTAAGCTGTCATATTAGAGGTTCTGAGGACTTTCAATTCGTTTGCGGCAATTGCTAATTCACAGAAAAAATTATTTCATAAAACATAAAAAAAAACAACAACAACAAAAAAAAATAAATAAATTAACATTTAAATTGAAATTACACCGAATATTGCCATGGATTCGCAGTTAATACATAATTCACAAGCAAACATTTAAATACATTTCATTTATATATTTCTTATTATTTTCGGTTTAATATGTAAGTATTAAAAGTATTTTGTTTCATTTCATAAATTCTGTCATTGCATGTGAAAATCATTAATTTCTTTTTGCTTGGATTGAATTTAAATGACAGAAGCAGAAGATTAAAAAAAAAATGGTTAAAAAAAGTACCTAATCTAAAACTGGAAAGATTTATAATTTTATGAAAACAATACCTAAATCACATACGTACGACTATTAAGCTATATGTTATCATTTAACATAACAGAATAAATATATTTCATTTATGTGTCGCACCATGATTACCGCCATTCATGTATGTAACCATAATTATTATTAATAATTTTATAAGAAAATTGTTCTTATAAAAACGAAGCCAGAGTGATTTAACATTCAATCAAAATTTTAAATCAAATCAAATAATAAATTATTCAATATTTTTACGTATTATGACGCACATTGTCACCATGTGTAAAGTGTATCACAACATTCATCATCATGTTCTGATATAAATTGAAACTCAGGTCTTAGTCTAGCAATGTTTTTGTATATTTTTTTTTTTTGATTTTCCTAGAATTTTATATCTAATTTCTTTTTTCAAGAATTTTATACTTCAATAAAATCGATTTTCAGAATTCGCTAAAAAAAAAACACAAAACAACAAACAAACAAACGGTAAAAGTTTTTCTTTTCTTCTTTCTATAATTATTTTTACCACGAATGTATTTTTATGCAATGAATTTATTGATGAAAATAAATAAATAAGTATTAAATCCCATCTGAAATAAATCACATTGCATTAGCAATCCAGCTAGCGTAGAAATGTATCGTACAATAGGGTATAATCGTATACGTGGACACGGGGGGAGATTTAAAAATGTTACCCTATGTCGATTTTGCCGGAAATAGTATCGTTTTTATGTTTTTATGTTTTTGAACAGAAAATAGTATTTTTTTTAAGTATAAGAGAATTTACCCTACCTCAATTTTTAAGTTTCACCCCCCTAGTGGAATTTAGGTATACTTTTTGTATACCATGGAAGGTCGTTTTTGGAACAAATTGTATACCTATACCTTCAAAGAGATACTTTTCTTTTGCAAAAATTACTTTATTTGGTATACCTTATATACCTTGCAAGGTATATACAATAAATACCTTGTAAGGTATATGAAGTATACCAAATAAAGTATTTTTTGCAAAAAATATACTTTGGAAAGTATACAATTTGTTCCAATAACTGCCTTCCACGGTATACAAAAAGTATACCTAAATTTACCAGTAGGGCCGACCTCAATTTTGAACAAAATAGTATCTTTTTTTCTCAATAGTCGGCTAGAGGTAAGCCTTTTTTTTTTTTGCAATCGTCGATGGTGGTTGAAGACTGAAGACCGTTTTTTTGTTTGTGCTTTCAACTTTATTTTGAGACGGTTTTGTATTCGTCGATGGGAAAAAAATTACCCTATCTTACTTTTTCAAATTCAACCCCTCTCTGAAAACAAAAGTGTGTACATCTATGGGTACAATAAATAAAACAAATATTCGTTAAAATTCAATTAGAAATTATTTTATCAACTGATATCTCAAAATTTTTATTAATTTTTATCTATTGAAAGTTTTATCTGGAATTAATTTATCGATTTGATTTAATTCCATTAAAATTTTGTTCATACTTCGCCAGAAACTTTTTAATTGTCATAAAAGTAAAATTAATATTCAATCAGTTTAACCGTTCGAAGAAATTGGTTTTGTATTTGGATAACAATCTTTTCATAAAAGCTCATTTCCTTATTTAAAAACGCAATTATCAATAAACCATTTTTAAAACTAATCGAAAATTTCCATTTTATTTAATTTTCCCTATTTTTTTTAAAAAAAAAAATCAATTATTTGCAAATGCATTTTACCGTAATATAAATTCAATCAAACAAAAATACATTTCGCTTCCAAAAATAAACACTAAATGTATATATTTATTTCATTATATCGCCATGAATCAATATTTCCATGCAATAGCTCTTCAACCTTTCAACAAGAATATAAATTTCAAAAATACAAAAAAAAAAAAAAATGTATTTGATTACGGTGTGTGGAGCTCAAATGAATATTTATCAAGCATTAAATTAACTAAAAGCTCTGCACATTTATCGAATGGAACAGCAAACCATAACACACAAATTAACACCTTGTTTTATAAATATTTACAGAACGAAAACAAAAAAAAACTTTTGATGGAAATGCGCGTTTATTGTTGAACGTTATAGAAAATATTGGTTAAATAGATTTGTGTGTGTGTGTGTGTTGAAAAGACTTTGGTAAAATTTAAAATAAATATTAGTAAATAAATAACCAATAGCAACACTTATTGTATTGGGTAAATAACTTCAAATATGAGATCGCAGTTTTTCATACCTATTATTATTTATTATAAGTATGTATTGCTTAAACTTACCAATAATATTTGTATTACATCGTACTGTCGGTGTATTATTTGGATTTGTTGATGAAGATGTGGTGATTTTACTACACATGGTTGCACCTAATATTGAATTTGTGCATAATGTATTGTCCGATTCAGCGCTTGGTGATGCAACTTCGACCTGCATAACAAATATTTATAAGATAGTAAATAATGGGTTAAAACCAAATCGATGTTAATATCAAAATATTGTTTTTTTTTGGCTGTATTTAAACATTACAGGATGTATGAATGTATATATTCTATATCTATATGATAAGCACTACAACAAAAAAAATCAATAAACAGAATTGTTTTTTTGTTTTGTATATTTTGTTGTTTGCGTTTCTCCAGTATTTGCATTTATTTCATCCATCATATTTGTGCAAAAATAAAATCATAAAAAAAAAAACGTTGATATTGAAAATAAACGAATGAAGGTCATATGCAAATAAAACAAAAAAAAATGGAAAAATTACTGACGCAAAATAGCATTTTCTTTTTGTTGCTAACATAAAATTATTGAAAATTATACAAAGTTGTCCCACGCAAATAAAATTCAATGAAATTTATACATTTTTTCAATAGATTTTTGATATTTCAATTCGTTTTAATACATTTTTTTTTCTATTTACATTGAACGTATTATTGAATATTATGTATAATTGATGTTTGCACATTGTGTAGGTACCAAAACTTTTGCGAACAGGTAAATAAGCAGTTGTTCGCCCTAATGGAAAAGAATCTATGAAAATTCTTTAGAAATCTTTCAAATTGTTTAATTTCGTAAAGAATTTAATACTTAAGAAAAAATTCCTTGCATTTTATATTTTTTTGTCAAAAATTTTATGCTTCGCTGTCTCAATCTACTTATTAAATTGAGTAGTCACCGTGTAATTTTTTTAAAAAAAAGTCACTAAAACAAACAGCTTAGACGTTGTGTTTTCATAGAAAAAGCAGCATTTGAGAGAAAGAATTAGTTCATTAAAAATCTTTCGGTGTTTCAAACAATTTCAATGATTCAATTCTCGAAGAATTTTTGATGTAAGTGTAGGTTCTCATGGTTTGTTATTTGATTGTTATTCGATTGTAAATTCATTGTTTCCAGAAAAGCACGCATTCTGATTGGCTGACATCTAATTAACAACGAAACTACAATCAAAATACAAGCCATGAGAACCTACACTAAGTATTAATTCTGTGAAAATTCTTTGCTCAAGAACTAATCAATGTATGTTTTAACGAAAGAAAAATAGAATAACTCTTTGAAAATCTATGAGAAATCATTGTGAAGAAATTAAAAATTCAAATAATTAATCTATGATTTTTTCCATTAAAACATAGGTTGATTACTTCTTGAGCAAAGAATTTTCAAAGAATGAATACATTAAAATTCATTGAAAAAAAATTCGATTCGCCAAAAAATTTTCAAGAAATTAAAAAAGGCTTCTTTTCCATTAGGGCAATTCGATTTTGTATAAACGTAAATAAGAAAAAAAAGTTAAAAAAAAGAGTAGAATGAGCAACACTTGACGCCCATGCATAAAATATTTATATTATAAAAATGTTATTTAAACAAGTTTAGTTTAAAGAAAAAAAAAAAAAACAAGTAATAATATATAAATAAATATAATGTAGATAAATATAAATTGCATATAAGTAATTATTGGGTTTAAACATATATATAAATAATATTGTGGAAACTTAATATGCTTACCTCTGGAATTCTTTGAAGTGCACTGTCAAGACTTCGATTTCTGTGGTGTTGTGTTAAATTGATACGTGTATTGGTCACTTGAGATACAGGTGGTAATAATATTCCCATCGATCTAAAATAAACAAGTGAAAGAAAAAAAATAAAATATAAGAGAATGAATAGAATAGAAAAAAAAAACAAAACATTGTGAACGTGTTTTATGTGTGTGTGTTTTTCCCCACTGAGATTTTATTATAATTTTAAGTAAAACTCAGAAATTAATATATAGATTATAATTAACATGGAAATAATATTTTCTTATAAATATGTTTCAAATTGGTAAAACAAAAACTATATAAGCGAATAAATTACAGTTTCTTATTGGACCAATCGTAAAATTAATGAAACGCCAACCAATTGTGTTGAATTCAGAAAAATGATTGTATTACAGATAAAATTGGATGATGATGTCTACATTAAATAAATTGTTTGAATAGCAACCAGAAATAAAAATTAAATAGTTTGCTTTTCATAAATCATATTTTATAAAAATATCGAAAACCTCGATTACTAATTTAAATTACGTATGTCATTTTACAGGAAATTAAATAAATGAAAAAAGGCAAATATTTGGTTCCATTTTTTTTTTTGTTTTTAATATTTATTCAAATACTATTAATTATTTTAGCTTTGATTTAATTAATTATGTAATTAAAACACAAACTATATATACAAAAATAATAAATAAATAAATTAATTAATTAATTGCAAGCAATTAACGTATTTTTTAAAATCAAATATTTTCATTATTTCCGTACTCAACAAACTAGGGCTCGCAATATCAAAATATCGAAATCTCGCCATTTTTTCAATATTGAAATATCGATAATATCGGCTATCGAGATTTCGATATCATTTTTTTTTAAATTATGCAAACATATTTCGTATGATTTGAAATCACTCATCGATAATAAAATCAAATATATCATTCGCTGAAAATGGTTGGGCAAAACTTCTATTGAAATTGAGAAATGCTCTAAAACCAATTAAGTTAGCCGTCGCGAAGTTCTTTGCAGAAGAGATTGCCAATTTGTATACCGCTGATGCTACTATTAAGTTTATGTTGAATGAAATTAACAGATGAAAACTCGGATTTATCAATTAAATTGGCGAATGCTCTAACAAACTCGCGTCAATGGAAAGAAGAACACCACTTTCAAGCAGAGATCGACAAGGGTCGACCCATATTTTTTGACGAACCGGTACATTTTACACTCTATCATCCATGGTGTTGCTCCTACATATAAGTTATAAGTTGTGTATGAACGACTTTTAGAGGAATAGTTTGCCGTTCAATATATGTATCTAACTTCAAGGTCAACCGACGATTATTCTAACTGAAACGTTTAATGAAATACGCGGGCCGAAAATTAACAAAAAGGCCCGGTTTTCGGCCCGCATGACCTATGAAGCACACCAGTAAGTTTAAAACTTGAATAATCTTGGAATTTGATCCAAATATGAAATGGAAAATTATTTCTCTAGAAGTCATTCATACACAATTATACGTAGGAGCAACAAAAAATGCGGGCCGGTTCGTGCCGATCTCTGCTTTCAAGTGTTTTAAATCTGTTCATTCACGGGAAAATCTTAACCAATGGACCGATCTTTCAGGCATTTTATCTCCAAAAAAATATTTCCACTAATTATCAAGGACTTAATTATGAGATTTCAAAGTAAATCTGATTTTCATCGAATGCCATAAGAGAAAGTAAAAATGCAAATGAACAGGAAAATGAAGAAATGGTTCTAGTTCCTACTGTAAGTAACAATAGATTCTATAAAAGAAGCAGATTTTAAATGATTATAAACTGAACATCTTAATTCTAGTGTTATTTTCAATTTTTATTTTTTTGATATATTTCGATATTGAAATCCCGGGATTGAGATTGAAAATCTCGAAATCTCGCTATATCAATATCGACAAAAATTGAACGATATTGCGAGCCCTACTCAAAACACTAAATTGAATATGTTTAATAAAATTTAATACATTCAGGGAAAACAAAAAACAAAAAAAAAACGAAAAAAATGGTTCGAATTTATTGTACCTATACCTATGTGTAAGTAAAATGATATTAAATTGATTATTATATCGCCAGCAATATGTTTAGAGATTATATAAATCACCATTAAAATAATTGTAGTAGGTGTTTAATAAAAAAAATATTTACTTATGATTTGGTTCATTACAAATAAATGGGTAAATGTCATGCGCATTTTCATTGCACATAAATCACAAACAATATATAAAAGATATTTATATAAATGCGAAAATATTATAAATTATTTGAAATGAAATATATACCAATCCAAAATACTAGCATTTATAACATAGACATTTGATATAACTTACGCCTAAAGGCATAAAAAGGTACAATATTTTCATTTTCTAAGTTGTTATTACACAAAAATATACCTATATATATATATATATATATAAAAAAAAAGTAAATAGAGAGAGAGAAAAAGAAAACAAAAAGCTGATATAGAAACTTTTCAAACGTATTATACGGATTTCGGATGAAAAAAAAAAGGTCATGTACCTTAAAATGTTTTAATAAAACACCCCCAGAATATTGTTGGAATAAAGTTCAAGGACGGTCGAAGGATATATATTCAGGTACCTACACGTCTTACATATACAAAGTACGCACATACAAAAATGTGTACAGAAATCACATAATCGTAATATATGCAAATGGGAATCTTTAGTTATTTGGAAAATAATTTGTTTTTCCCTTTTTGTTTTTTTTTAAAAGAAAACCGTTCTGACAATTTGTTTTGGTAAAGAGGGAAAGTTTTATCGAAATATTTTTTTGTTTTTGTTTATGTCGATTATGCTTGTACATATAATATAATTTGCTTGTGCACAGATACAAATAGATATTACACATTTTTTTTTTTTTTATGTTAGAAAAGCGTGTAAGATGTTTTTACTTGTAATTGTTTACTGGTTCTAAATTCTCATTAAATTTTTATGGTTTTTTTTTTGTTGTTGTTTTGTTTGGTTTAGTTCGCAGAAAAGGTTCTGAAAATCTGCTTCATCATTTAAAAAGCAACAAAAACCAATAAAAAAACAAACATACAAAAAAAAAATTGTTACTTTTAATACGAAAAATTCTCAATTTAGATTTTCTCGACACTTCAACTAAAATTAAGTCGCAAAAAAGTTTGTTGAATTGTAATTAGAAAACGATCACAAAATGCTTCCTAAGAAAATTTGCAAAGCAAAAAAAAAACCAATCAATATTTAAAGGTTATATTCACTAAAACCAATATTTCAACAACGCAGTGAATGTTAATATCAATTAGCAAAATACCAATTTGTCTCTAAATGTTTATGTGATTAGATCTTAAATGATCAATGCGTGGACAAATTGCGTTTAATTTTAAACACATTAAGGTTTTCTGCTTGAAATTTATATATATGTGTGATGTGAGGAAATTGAGTAGCCAACCAATTCATCATCTAAGAAGCTATAAAAAAAACATAAAAAAAAACAAAAACAAACCAACAAAAAAGCATTTAAAACATTCTTTCAATAATGAAATCATTTAATTAATATTAGTCATTATAACTTGAACACCAATTAATTTCAAGAAAGAAGAAGTAGAAGAAAAAAAAACTAGCAGTAACATTGAAGCAAAAAAAAGAAGCAAAATTTTAAGTAAATGACTATCTCAAGAAAATCAGTCTCAGCTCAGACGTATGTATATAAAAATTAAAAAAAAAAAACCATTTGCAATGGAATTTTAGTTGGAGTACCATTTTATATTATTTTAATCATTAAGATCCAAATGTGTGTAGATTTTACGCATTGTGTACACATGAACATATGGAAAACTTAAATTAAGCCCATTTATTTATATTCAATTCAGTTTTTTTTTTTGTTTTTATCTTTTATTATATCATTCTTGTGTTGTAATAGATGGTAATGTTTGTTGAGTAGTAGTAATTAGTCATTAATTTACATAATTTTCTTTTCAGTAGAAAAACTAATAACATATATTGTTAATATACAGGGTGTCCCAGAATGAGTAGCCCAAACTTCGGGGGTGTTTTCCTGGGGTCATTCTAAGCAAAAATTTGTATGGAAGGGGGGGGGGTTATTTTCGGAAATTAACCGTTTTCGAGTTATAGCGGTTTGAAGTTTGTAAGTTCGCATGTTTATGAGGTCGCAGATTAAATCACTGAAATGGTCATAACTCGTCTAAACATACAAATAACGTAAACATCTTTTTTTCTCTATGGTGCACCTTTTTTGAGTTATTGATCGCCAAAGTCGAAAATTTGTCCAAAAACATCATACATTTTGATAAAATTCAATTTGTCTCAAAAAGTTCGCTTATTAATGTTTTTTTTTTTATTGTTGATTCTGATTCTACGCGTGATTTCCTTCAAAAATTGTATTATTATTTCTTTCGCTACGATACATATTTTTCTAGTAATGGTTAGACAAACATGCAAATAGCAGATGATTCGAAATAAAACATACGAACATATCGAATCATCTGCTATTCGCATGTTTGCCAAGCTATTACTCAAAAACTCTGCATCGTAGTCTAGACAATTACCTTTTCAACGCAACTAGAATCATCTAAATCGGTTTATGTTTAGACGAGTTATGACCATTTCAGTGATTTAATCTACGACCTCATAAACTTACAAACTTTAAACCGCTATAACTCGAAAACGGTTAATTTCCGACCCCCCCCCCTACCCATACAGTTTTTTGCTTAGAATGACCCCAGGAATAGACTCCCGAAGTTTGGGCTACTCATTCTGGGACACCCTGTATAATGACTGATTACTCGATTATGATGATATATAGAAACCACCAGAGTTCCTACATCATTCATATGGTGAACATGTCTCAAAAATAGCACATAAAGTATAATGACTTATAATTTACATGCTAGACTATATTTTGTTGATAAAAATAATAATAAAAAAAAAAACAAAAATAATAATAATACATAATAACAAAATGTAACATATTTTTATTTTTTATTTTATTTTTATTATACGTATTTTAAAATTGGCAAGCAGAGCACACACACAAAAAAAAAACTCATTTAGATATCATATTCGTGGGCCATAATCGCAGCTAATCATATGAGACGCCTGTTGTGGCGAGGTCTACTAATAAGTATACGTGCGATTGCTCATTTATATATTTTTATTTTCTTATTTCAGAAATGTATCTGTTTCTTCTCTGCTTTTGTTTTTGACCAACATTTCACTGTTAGTCACTGACTTTGAAATTTCCGTTTTCCTTTCAAGCTTATGTAAATAACTTAAAAAGAAAATCCTTTAATTTTTTTCTGTAAGCTTGTTTTATTTTTTCATAAATAAAATTAAATAATAAATCGAAACGAATTCAAATAAAAAATAAAAATTAGTAAGTGAATGAGATGCAAAATAAAAAGATAAAACATTAAAATAATTAATATTAATTAAATAATAAGAAATCTCCTTAAAAAGTGTAAAACACACAATGGACGTTGAAAATGAAAATTAAAAATGTAAAAGAAATATTTATTTGAAGTAAATTGCATTGCATTGAATTGAATTGAAATTAACAAATCTGGTATAGTCAGCGGCTTACGATTTATTCAATGCTATTTTTCCTGATAATTTCAGGTTTTCTAAAGCAAAACTCATAATTTATGATTTTTTTTTTTAATTATCTAACTTAAAACAATCAAATTCTCTGCATTTTCCAGTTCTTCAAGGTATTTTAGAAGCACATACGCCATGCAGAGAATTGCCTGCTCTTTTTAAATTACTACTTTTTGGTTAAGAGTTGGGCTGATGCGCGATTCTCAAGAACAATATCGAGAATTGATTAATAATTGTGAATGTTTCATCTGCCTTTGAGTAACCTTAAAAATTAAGATGTTTGTTAACCGGAAGCGCTCAATTTTACGTTAAACTATTATCCATTTTTACACGGCTAATCTTGTGACATTATTGTACTTTTAAGCTAAATCTGTTATCGATTATCTGCCCATAAAATGAAATAATTGTGGCATTTCTGAATGCTCTCTCACCGCTTGCGAATTGGTAAAAGAAAACCGAAAAAATTTCACAACATTTTAATCCTAGTGGCTTTGAATCAGTTAACAGATTTGGCTTAAAAGTCAAATATTGTCACGTGATAGCCGTGTGTTACTTTTAATTATTTGTACATAACGCTTCATAAGTTTTATAAAAATACTAAATTTCTGTAAATACTCAGTGTAAATGTCCCTAGAACGAACGATCCAGAAATATAAAATGTTCATTAAGTATTTTAATATTTATACAGAAATTATTGTGACACTCGCAAGTACGGTGGTGACTAGAATAGCAATCCAAATGTATATTGGCAACAACAAACAAAAAAGACATGCATACAAACAACAAAACACATTTTTACATAAAATTAAAAGCTGTTTAAATGATTTAAAACGTTTTCAATGCCAAATATATTTAAAAAAAAAAAAGAGCACCAGTGGTTGGTTATATTACTGTATTGTACGTTTATGAGTTGTTAATATCTTTCCTTATTTCCACTATTTTATGAAAACAAAAACCAAAAAAAAAAAATCTATAAACTGCAGTTGATCGTTTGTGAAAAATTCTATTTCTAATGTTGCTTAAACATAATAATATTTTATCTTTTTCCTGTGTGTGTGTGTGTGTGTGTGATTTTTCTTATAAGAAAAGCTTAATTAGCGATTTGTTTTTATTAAATTTATAAAATGTGGCAATGCGATAATGTCACTGAATTTCACAAAAATAAAAGATGAGCAAGAGCTATCTCAGTATATAATGATGATGATGACATGAAAGTCATCTTTATTTTTTATTTTATTTTTTTGTAGTCACTTTTTCTTCCTTCTGTTTTGTCATTTGCTATATATGATGAGAATAACCATCGGCATTAATGGCGTCATTGGGATTTAATACTTGAATGCGATTACTGATTGTATCAAAACTTTCATAAACATTTGTTTTTTTTTTTCATTTTTACAGTTTTGTTTCCAAATTTGCTAACATTAAATTAACGTATGCAAATTTTTATAATAGTCAATGATAATGCTCAAACTATGTGGACAATTTTTGAATCGAAATCGTTTTTTTTTTATACAATAGCAAACCTCTAGCAACAAATCGCTATATATTTGTTGAAATTTCTGTAGGAGTTTATTTGATTGTATGGCTGATTCATAATTGGATCTGTGTCTACATTAAGAATTTTTTTAAAATTTGTAATTGGTATGTTTAATTTATTCATAATTGAAACCATTTCGAATTATTTAAATATTGTATACCCGACTGTATGATGGAGGGCGATAACACCCAAAGTAATATAACACCCAAATGCAAAACTATGTGTAATAATTTCTTAGCGAAGGGTCCCATACCGAATTCATCCATGACAGACTGGGGGTCGGAGACGCGTCCAATGGTACCCCAGTTCCCGCGCTTGGGGCTCCCCTTTAACCCGCCTCTAGTGTAAATTATCTCATTGGTCAAGATTGTACACTAAAACTCTTTGTGGGGATGTCGGAGGGGTAAGTGGGGATAGTGTTGGATGCATCTCCGAAAATAAATGGGGGTCTGTCATGGGTAAATCTGGTATGGAACCCTTCGTTTAGAAGTTATTACACATTGTTTCGCATTTCGGTGTTATATCTTTGGGTGTTATAGATAGCACCTCGCCGGCTGTATTTGTCTATCAGTTAGGCTTTTGCAAAAATATATTTTATATTCTTTTAATTATTATTTCATTTTTAATTACGAATCTAGACAGTTTTTCATTTATTATAATCTATATTTTTTCATAACCATTGCCAAAGGCGATAAATTCTATTATTCTCAATTCGCTCATGTGGCTAATCTACCGAACGAAAACCAATACGATATTTGTTGTTGTTGTTTTTTCACACTCTACCTACTTTTTTTTCCTTCCGTCCGACACTTTTATTCTATTAACAATGCATATTTTAAAATTAAATATGTATATCAAAAATTCAAATTCCCGTTAACTCTAGTTGATAATAGAATTCCAACCAAAAATAAAATGTATTGTGTCATCTTTTGTATACCCAAAATAATACATTCAAAAAATCATCATACATTCGCGCACGCACTAATACAATTAAATGCGTCCACATTTTTTTTTTATTTCTATTATTTACAATACACGACCTTTGATTTCAATTCAACAATTTATTATTATTATTATTTTTTTAACACAGCATTTTATTTTAAAATACAAAACACGAAATGAAAAAAAAAAAAAAATTGAGAAAAACGAAATATGTAGGTATGTAGGTAGAATATTTCGTTGGTATTATTAACAAACTAGTTTTTTTTTGTTATAACGAATACGAAATAAAAAAAAAAAAAAAAAAAATTGCGAATAGCTCTTGGAATGAGAATACCTTATTAAGAAAATTGATTATTCAACCCATTCGAAGTTCAGTTTGTGGGCAAGTCAACGAAAAAAAAAACATTAAATAAAAAAAAAGTTAATAGTTGCTCTGCGGTTTGTTTACTTTATTTGGATAGTTTTACTGTTTACAATGATTACGCAAAAATAATATAGAAAATAAATATTACCTTCCACTTATTATTATATATATAATGTATATATGTTAGGGTGGTTCGTTACCCAAAAGTTTCGATTTTTCTCGCTCCAAAAGCATATTTAGATGTGACTGGACCTAAAACGACTATTTTTAATGTTTTGGTCCGAATTTTTTAAATTTTAGCCACCAATATTTAGAAGATTTACCGCGTTGATTTCTATAGAAAAAAGTTTCGAAATTTAATCCTGAGAATAACAGAAAATATTTAAGTTTCATAAACCCATTCAAAAGTAATGAGGCTTAAATATGTAAAATCATCGATTTTTGACATTTCTTTGACTTTGAACCCGAATAATATCTCAAGATCTAAGGACTTGACGGGATTGACTTCCATATAAGAATTTAATCCTGCAAATGAATAAAAAAAAGTTTCGAAGTTTCATAAATCCTTTTAAAAGTTATAGAACATTAGAAAATGAAATGACACAAACACTTAAAATCACAAGTTCAACCCGGAAATTTAAAAATCTATCTAAAAATGCTTTTTGAGCGAGAAAAATCGAAACTTTTGGAACTCCCATACAGAAAAACGAACCACCCTAATTATTTATAATGAAATTAAGGTAAGGTGTTATACATATACGCGATATACTGCAACAAAACAAAAATATGTATAATTTTGCCAGCAAACAGGAAATGGTTAGGGTTTTAATTTTTTTACTTAAACCACATTTCATATAATATGATCTAATGCATATTTAAGTTAATAGCATTAAAAAGAAAAACAAAAATGATATTATGTAATAGTCGAGGGTTTCATCGCTGTTATAATTTATAAATTCCAAGGTTTGCTAAGGTCACGCTTGCCCACAATTAAGTTCTATATTCATTACCGAATTATTGGAAAAGTAGTACTTATTCACTATAGTAAAAGATTAGAATGTTAAATTATTGACCGGACGGATTTTGATGGTCGATATATACCAAAAGCTGCAGCATTTTTTTTTTGAAAAAATATACACCTACGTATAAAATATATATAGTTACGTTTTTCAATATGTCGTTTTTTTTTTGTTTTGAGAGCCAATTTTTTTTGTTTCGGTTATTGGTTTTTTCGGGTGGGCGCCTATTTTTTTCCGACTAAATGTTTTTTTCATTGTGTACCAATCCATTGGTAGCTTGTTTACTTCATTTTATAAAAAAATAAATAAATATGTATCTATTGGTTTACTAAATTTTTCTTTTTGGGTGGTTCTTGACTCATTTTTTATTCATTTTCTTTTTGTCACAAGAATGAAGTTGTGCATCAATGTATTGTAGGGAATTCAATATTCAAAAAGTTCAATATTTTTCAATATCAATATTTCGATATAAAAAAATTTCAATATCTTTCAATATCAATATTTCAATATTAGAGCACAATATTTTCAATACGTAATATTGAAAATAAAAAACATTGTGATTTAACGACGTTACGTTAAATTAACGTAATCAAACGCAATTTTACTCAGATTTTATTATAACATCAACTTAAATAGTAAAGTTAATGGATCATAATGATTTTTTTATACTTTATTTAAACGAATTAATTTCATTCGTTTATATTCTAACATCTTGTAATAGGATCTGAGAAAACAGAGAGTATCAATAGTCAATAGTTCGTTAATCTAGAACGTATTCTGCTAACCAAATATCCCACAGAGAAAAATGCTCTTTCTGCTTTAATACTTGTTGGTTTCAAACTCTCGTAAATCAATTCAAATTCCAATTTAGTAAAGCTGGTTTGTTCATCAGACATTTCGAACTCATTTAGTTGAGATATAACAGAAACGTTTTATAAAATAATTTATTACAATTGAAATTCGAGAAACTAGTGGCATTGAAAAAGTAGAATTTTCCCGTTTATCGTTTATTTGATGTTTTTCCGTGTGCAAAAATTCCAGACATTTTTGTACGGCGCTGATGGCTAATTCTTTTTCGTAATGCTCTCTGATAAATGTCGTCCCAATGTTGAGTTCTATAATTATTCAGTTTGTTAAACATGAATTTTAGAGATGCATCTGCTGTCAGAAAATTCGTGTCCCGTCTACAAACTGCTTCGACAGTAAGTTGAATTGGTTCCAAAAAGCATTACAATTATCTGATAGTGTATCCCAATTCCCAATCTTTTTCAGAAAATCTGATGCTTGAATTTACATTAATCAAAGATATCAAAATAGGAGGCTTCAGTAATACAAATCTTTGAAGCATTCACTATAGCCAAACAACCATTTTTAGGCCTTTCTAGAACTTTGATGAATATTTGCTCTCACATTGTTTTTCTGATAGAGGGACATCTAAAATGCGATTTTTTTTGAGCCCGTCCCCAACCCCCATGTTCGTTGGGGGGTAAAATTTTGTAATTGCAAGAAGGTAACGAAAATGTCTATAACTTTTGATCAGGACCATTTAGAGACTTCATATTAGAACCATTGGACGGAGAATTGAGTCAACGTTAACGCTTCGGCTGCCAAATAAGTTTAAAGTCAAAAAACAAAAAAAAAATACATTTTTTTTTTTACTTTGTACCGATTTTTGGAAGTTTTACTGTAACCTATTAAAAAAGTTATCGAGATAAAAGTTGTGGGAAATCTTATTATCTTTCCAACGGTATATCAATATATTGAAATATTGATATTGAATTCCCTAATCTGTTGGTAGCCTTTTTTTCTATCTTTTTCAAATGAATACAGCAAACTACATTCATCAGGCACATCACAGATTGTTTATATGTTAAATAAAATAATATAAATGTTAAAATTGTATTTCCAAAATGTTTTAAATTTGTATTAGAATTGATTTTAAAAAAACATATTTAATTTATAACAAATGAAAACCCAACCATATATCGAAGGTAGATTGTGCATAAATTCCTCTAAAAACATATTGCGCATTCTTTTCTATTATTTAAAATAATAATAATACATAATAATAATAAAAATACATATTATTCAATTATTGCTTCCCCGTCTCTGTTTAGCAGTGCGGAATCTCATTAAAAATAGAATCTACACCGACAATTCTATTTTAATTAAAAAATCAAACAATAATGATAAATATGATTGGAATGTTAAATGTATTGCGAGACGAGAGTTTATTGATTGGGAAATGATGATTTAAAAAAAAAATTGAATGAATGAATCTCAATACCTATATTTATTTGAAAAAAAAATTCTTGTGTTTAGTCACATTTTTCATAATTTTTTTTTTTATTTATTTATCAACATTTTATTATTATAGTCGCACATTCAAGTTAATTATATTTGAGTGTTGAGTAATATCTATTTACAAATTATTTGAAGGTCATCATTTCATTCAAAAACATGTCTCAGGAAAATAAAACAAAATTAGCAATGCAATTATATTTAGGTACTTGTGGTTTTTTTTAGATTATTAGTTTTTTTTTTTTTTTTATGTTGAATGATGATTCATTTAAAAGGCGTCTTAAATAAAATCAATGGTTTCTAATTTTTATGATTTATAATTTTGCTCACCTTACTTTTCTTAGTATAATTTTTCAGATACGTAGAAACTAATTTGATTTATTGTTTTTTTTTTTAACATTTTGGTTATAAGTGATTGAGTGTGTAATATTTAAATTCTAAACAAATTGAAAATAAACGAATTCAAAAAACGTTTTGAAACTTTTTTTTTTTTGAAAATGCCATGATCTTTAACTTTAAATATAGTTTAAATTAATCGAAATGCAATATTCCCTAATAACCACAGATATCATTATGATATAGATATGATATCGAAAAAGAGCTGAGATATATCGCTTTCGATATCATATATATGTCGAACCACAGCCCCTGGCTTATCGAATACATATAGAATGCGCATCGATTCGGATATCGGCAGAATGTCAATACGATATAGAAAACGATATCGATATCAAATATACGTCACATCGATATGATTTTCCGATATCAATCGTTCACATCTTATAGAGATAGACATCAGAGTGATATAGATTTTTGTCATTGGCAATTTTTGATATCGATATCGATATCCGATTTGAAGTCGGCCCCGTGTATGGGCTTCTCGGCCGACTATCTTTATATCAGTTTATAACACTTTGATTGTCAGAATTATGACTAAAAAGTGACTGACGGTCGAATCCTGTCGCTTTTTCATGGGCATTCTGACAGCTTGTCAGAATTGCTTTTTCGTTGAATTGGAATATCTTGACAAAGTTGTTTATTTTGCCGAGCTGGAAAAACTCACTGAAGACACCAAATCATATTATTGCATCGTTAATGAGTCACAGTATACTTATAAAATTGTGAACTTGTGAATTTTATGAAACAGGGCCCTGATGCCTCTCTTTTTAAATATTAATGTTGTTTATTCTAGTTCCCGTAAAATACACAACTTCTGTTTTCATATAAATAGTGAAAGTAAACGTTGCATTAATAAATAATTTAATTACCCATTAAATGCATGAAATTTTTCTCTTACCAATTACTATTTTTAGATTGAATTAAGTACTTAGGATTATGTTAAATAATATTATATATCTTTAATTCATATTAAAATGAATATGTAGCTGTAGCTGCAGTATTTCTTAAAACGAAAGAAAAAAAGATACACAAACACACACACACACAAAATCCGTATCAGATTGCAGCATTACAAGTTTTAGTTTTCAAGACATTTTTCTATATGATAATTACTTTCCATTCACATAAATCATTTCTTCAAATAAATACGCGATAAAAATAAAAATGACAAACAAAAAAAAAAAATCTAAAATATATTTGTAGCTGGCTAATTGTGCAGAGACCTTGAAAGTTTTTAAAAAAAAATCATTTGCGTGTGCTAGAAAATAATATAAGCTTACTGTTTTTTTTCTTTTTCTTTTTGCTTTGCGTGATTTTTGATGTTCAATTATATTGTAATTTTGATACATAAAAATATAAAATTCCTGAAATTATTGAAAGCGAAATGAGAAATTCAATATCACATAATAATTATATTGCACATTAAATACGATGACTTACTGAGAAATCATTTAACATTTAAAGTAAAATATTTATGTTAAAGTGAGTATGTTAATGTTTATTATATTAATTAACATCTCGCTATATCACTTACAATGCAATGCAATGCAATGCAATGGAACATGCCCAGTAAAAATATAAATATATATTCATTTTACTTTTATTTATAATAAAATAGCAACAAATTTCAATGAATTTCACTTTCACTATTTGTGTAGTCTATATAATTATGTATTCTGGTATATTGAAATGTTACAGTTTTTGGCACGTGCTCTTGTCTTTATACAATACATTATTTCTAATACACATTTTTTTTCCTCTAAAGTAATAAACAATTTTGAAATAAATATAAATATGAAATTGAAATCATATTAATCATCATCATAATACTTTAGTGACCTTTAATGCCTTTAGGCGTAAGGTTCTTTTAACCATACCTTCTTCCAATTCTGTCTATTGTTAGTTAATTCAAGAACTCGTATCATCTAAAATCAAATCTCTTATCAATTAAATCCTCTTTAACTGATCATATTCATTTACTTTGGTAATGTGATCTATTGAGAAAACTTACAAAACCACAAAATTCATCGTCCTTAATACCATTCAATATTAAAGTTGTCATTTTTTTTTTAAATTACGTAAGAATAACAAGATCAATTTGCTGCCACAAATACGTTTGGGTTCGTAAATATATATGGTGACACGACCTTGAACCCTGAAATTCAAATCAATTAAATGCTAGGTAACGATAATATAACGATCCACTAAATGATATTTAATACTACTATTCGACGCTCGATCAGCTGTCGCAGTTAAATTGGAAAACACAATTGACTAAAAGTAGGCTAAAGTTCTACATCTAAGCAGGCGACTGTTTACTTGGGAACAGGAGACTTACAAGCAGAACGCTAAACAACGCAGTCGGTACATTTTTACTTAAGAATAAATACAATTTATTTAAAAGTATTTTAAAGATATTTTATTATTCGGGTTTTAACCAAGTACAGAACCGTTGCCTAAAATTTCTTGGTCACTAACTGTGATTACATGCCTTTCGGTACCACACGTCCTAAACAGAGTGTGTTTCAGACATTCTAAAACTCGACAACGACACTAACAAAACTAAAATATAGTTTATTAATAACTAATAAAATTCACTACATGAAAATCGTAGGAGACCAAATAAATTTATGTGTGATATCTTGAACTTAAGCCCTTGAATAAATTTGTATTGAAAATCGATATCACGATGTCTTCATTAATACAATATCTTATGAATAAACAACGACATATTTTTCATCATTAAATTTAATAATTCAAAATTCCTCCACATTTAAATTCTGTTAATAATTTAAATAATTTCGAGGGTCACTAACACAAAAATGTTCTTATAACAAAACGATATTTCTATTAATTTATGTTAATAAAACAAATATGCAGAATTGCATGACAAATTAAATCTGAAAATATCTGGTTTTACATCAATCCTAAAAAAAAAAAAAACAAGAAAAAAACACTTGACAAAACCTGAACTTCTTTTTGTAAAATATAATTTATGATACAGAGAAATTATCTATGGAACAATGAAAAATCACAAATTCACTGTGCAAAGATTAAATTATATCAGCTGAAATTTAAAAATAATAATATATATTTATGCGGCTAGCCTTGAATGTTTGCTGATAAGATATTAATTAAACAAAAATTGAAAAAAAAAAAAAGAAAGGAAATCAATTTTGAAATGTTATGACAATCTATTCTATTTCTCAACACGATTCAAATTAATTATAAAGGAAATATTTGTACTCCACGCATCTAAATTGCAATCAGATGTATTTATATATTAAAACATTTACTCGATATTTTTTAAAAGCACAAAATCGTAATTTAATTAAAACGAATTCTCGCAGTACAACTGCGCTCTGACCTGAACGAGAGTTTTATCAGCCATTTGAATTCAAAATTGATGACTCATGCTTGAGTTTATTTAAAATTTGAAATCAAATTTAAGAAAGATTAAATTAGAATTTTGTACAAGTTTGGTTACAAGTGCTTGAAAAAGATTATCATAAACTTTTATCATTTAATCTATTGAATATTATATATAAAAAAAAAATATATATATATAATAAATTGTTGTGATATAAGTAAGCTCTTGATTCTTGTAAAACTTTCCATAAGCGAATTGAATGTGAACATCATTGAAACATAAAATACATAGCATTCTATATTGCTATTGAGACGTATATCTGACTGATATAGTATCGTATATATATATATTATTAAAGCATTACATTAGGGTGGATCGGTTTTTTTTCTCATACCTTCTACTATCATTTTTTATTTTAGTTGCATTTGGTCTCCTTATTAACGTGCTTAAAGGATTTTGAAAATAAATGAGGTCGTCGCGATGTGCTGTAGGTCTGAGATGTTGTGAAAATCGCAATATTTGACCATGTTTAAGGCATTCTTTCTATCTTTTTTATTATACAGATAGCTTAAGAGTGTTCTATAGTTTATCTAAAGAGCCGTGACAAACATGTCGGCTACTGCGCACATATTTCTCCTTTTTTCCCCTATATTTCTATTATATTATGACGTAATGCGCGAAAATAACAAAATCAGTGTATTCACGGCTCGTCAGATAACCTATACGACTTCAAAAGCTCATGTGTACATTGTTGTCAAATGTTTTTTATTTTATCAGAGTTTCAACATAACTTTTACATGTCAAAAAAAATATCGATAAACCGGCAACAGCGCAATACAATAATTTTGTTCAATTTTGTTGAGCTTTTTGTGTAAAAAATTACTTAAATCGACAATATTTCACGAAAATTGATAAAAATTAAAATTGTGCTCCCAAGTGTTACTAGCCAATAGATTAAGGTTGATATCAGAAACAAAAAAAAATTGTATTGTTTAATTATTTTAAGAGAAAAATCGGGGCCCGCAAGCCAGTATTCCAACTCGTATATCTTTTAAACAAGGAAAAAAGTTAAAAAAGTGCTCCCAAGCCTTACGAGCTAAAGGATGTATCATCATATCCCTAAAAAGAATTTTCATACTTTTGAGCCATCTCCGAGAAAAATCGGGGCGCGCAACTCCATTTTGGTGTAGAACACTCTTAAATCAATAGCTTTCAAATAATATATCGTACACCCGTAGTTTACTACGAAGTTCGTAGTTATCCGATTTTGAAATATCGTTTTTTTTTGGTGAAATTTAAAACAAGATAACTACGAACTTCGTAGTGTCCAATATATTATTTGAAAGCTATTGACTTAAGCTATCTGTATAATAAAACAGAAACACAATTAATTGTAACAGCCGAGAGATAGAAAGAATGCTTCAAACACGGTCAAATATTGCGATTTTCACAACTTCGCAGACCTACAGTACATCGCGAAGACCACATTTATTTTCAAAATCTTTTAAACACGTTAATAAGGAGACCAAATGCAACTAAAAAAAATGATGGTAGAAGAAATGAAAAGATGAAATCGATCCACCCAACAATACATTCACAAAAAACTAAATGAGAATGTCATAACAAATATGTTGCCATACATGTATGACGTATGTAATCATCTCATACTAAAGTTAATAATATTATTTTATAATAAACCATTTTTAGAATATCATTGATATAAAAGTGTTTTCCGTATAAATAGAGTTTGAATATAATATATATATACAGATGCAAATTCCATTCATTATATATATAAAAAAAAAAAAAGTGAAACTGAAAATATTAATTTATTTATGTATAATTGTAGCATATGGTAGAATGCGGTCACTGCATCCAGTAAGAAAAAAAAAAATAATAAAATAATATTGCCTTATATTTAAATAATTATAATTTAAATAAAATAATAAAAATGAAAGTTCACCATATGGTATTTTTTTTTTTTTACTTGATGAAAAATGCTTTTAAAATTCCGCATGCCTTTGAATAATTTATCGATATAATGTAAAATAATGTAAACAAAAACATTGTTAAAATATTTAACTACTTACAATATTATTCCATATCATTCCTACTAAGTATACTACCTAGAGGTACTCTCTACTCGATATAACCATAATGAAATTAAAAAAAAAACCCATCATAACATCGAACGAATTGCTATTTAATTTAATTGATGGATGCTAAATTCACTTTAGATAACGCAATTCTACTCTTCGTACGATATCAACATTTTTAATATAGGTTAGGTATTATAATATATATTTACGTAAAGAATGTGTTTTTATTCATAAAAAGATAATAAAATAATAAACCGATGTAAAAATAACAAAAAAAAAAAACAAAAAAACAATGAATTTAAATTAGTTTTAATTGATTGGATTTTAAATTGATGCCAAACACATTTAGTTTAAAAATTGATGTTCTTTTTGAAAAAAAAACAAATATATAGAAACGATATTAATAATTTGAATGATATGAATTGCATATAATTTGATATTCCCAAAGTCCAGAGTCATGCCATACCCTTGTATTTAAATTTGAAATTAACCTTCGCGTTACGTTATATTACTGAGACCCAACCACCCAGACAAAAGAATAGGGGCGCCATATCTAGGACACAATATATACCTACCTATCTACCTATTATGAATATATAGGCTATAATAACTATAAATATACGAATGAAATATTTATACAAAACGCAGTTGTATAAACACACGATGTGGTATGTTTTTTTTTTCTACTTTTACTACAAAATAAACCAACCCCATTTGTATATACTAATTTTGTTGAAATGTGATTAGAATGATAAAAATTCAACATAAACATATATATATATATAAAATAACTAAAAAATATGAACATTCAAATTTGTTTTGATTAAATTCGGCGATATTTAATGATTTTTAGTTTGCCTAATGCTTCGTTAGTTTTGTTATAAACAAGCATATTTTTTTTTTTTAAAACATAGGAGTATAATACCCGGGTGTGTTTCTTATGTAAGTATCAGCAATAGTGAAATTTTGTAAATCGTCCCATTATCGGATAAATAACTAATCCCTGGTCGAAAAACTAAAAAAGAGATAGGTATGCTTTTAATAGTTTATTGAACTTTCAGATATGTGTCTTATATGGTTTTCAGATATGAAGATGCTCCTTGAAAAACCGAAAAAAAATTATTCGGTCATTACCGGACCGACACTTCTGGAAGCCAAATTATAAGAGTGTTGGCTTTGAAATGTTTAGAAGCGTTGTAGATCTATGCAAGAGGAACATGTATACTGAATATACCAAAACCGTAATTCACATAATTCTGAAGTTATACTTATTACTATAATTTCAGCACTATATGAAGTACTAATGCTACAACTTTGGATTCTTCGGAAGAGTTTTAAAGCTATTCAAGGGGAACAAGTTTACTGAATATGCCAAGACAGTACATCATATAGTTCTGAAATTATAGTCAATAATTTAAAAAAAACACGTACTTTTTTAACGCTATGGACTATAGCTTTAGAACTATACGAACTACCTACTGCGTTTTAGCATATTCAGGGTGGTATTCACAACTGTTTTAGCGGTTCGCTAAACTCTCGCTAACCACAAAAACGCATACAAAATATAACTTAACTAGAGTTTAGCGAACCGCTAAAATTGTTGTGAATACGGGTGTCAGCAAACTTGTTCCATTTGAGTAGCTCTATAACTCGATTGAATATTGCAAAGCCAACAAACTTATAATTTGGCGCCCTGAACTGTCGGTCTGGTCATTGACCGAATAATTTTTTCCGGTTTTTCGGGTGACTGGCGCAGCTCTGGCAGATATGTTTTGTGCAAACATAACTCATGAAGTATATACAAGATTTGTTTATAGTATGATTGGAATATATTTCAGGTATTTTAGTTCAAAAACAACAAAACATATCACAATCATACTAGAAACATATCTTACGCATATTTTATGAGATATTTTTGCACAAAACATATTTGGCATGTATCAGAAAAAGGAGCATCTTCATATCTGAAAACCATATCAGACACGTATCTCAAAATTTAACAAAAAATTATTAAAATCTCTTTTTTAGTTTTTTGACCAGGGATCATTGAGATGAATAGGTAGAGGTACTTAAATTGAAAACATCTTTGCGATTTATATTAAATACAAACTTTAAAAATGTCTATTTAGTAAAATATTTCATATACGTATGGAATTCAATGCAAATTCATATCTTGTGTAAATTTTAATTCTAGATATTTTAATCGGATGAGTTATCAAGAGCATTATGATGGCAACGAAATTTAATAAATTCTAAAGTCACAAGAAAATCCATCATTAAATAAACAGCATGACATTTGAATTGGCCCATAAATACGTGTATGACGTTTAGACATTTTCTATTTCATACAATCAACCAAATTTCTATACTTCATTATAATTTAATGATCCATTTTAATCGTAGATTTTCTATTACTATAAATCATAACTTGTAATTTTATCATCGTCACGACAACAGGATAATATATCATACTTTTTTTTTCTTTTTTTTTTACTTCTTTAGATAATATTATGTTTAAGTGTTGTGTATTTCCTTATAAAGAAAATTAAAAAAAAAAAAAATAAGAATAAATTACGAATATATTTTTCTTTTCCAAATTTAAAATGTATCGCGATGCAAGAAAAAGAAAAATGCTTCGCACAAAATGACTGGTTAAGAAAAATCGTGTGTGTTTGTGTGTGTGTTTTTTTTTTGAAAAGAATTTTTCCGATGAATCATTTAAATATTAATATAGACATTTATTTTATTTATAGACGTAAATCAAATATTATTTAATATTGAGAAATTATATTCAAAATGAAAATGAAATTTAAATTGTGACGCCATAGCCAAATAATAGAATAAGCGAAACGTTAAGCATATAGAGGCATATAGAGTGAGGCTATTAAAATATTTTTTTAAAATTATATTATGCAAATTGAAGAACGAAGGTGCCAATTATTCTACAAACAATAACAAACATTATATTTAATGGTGTAATTGTTTACAATGTTCGGGGTTTTTTTTACTATATATATTATATATCTCTATAAATGACTACTTAGTATCTCACTTGTAATAACATCATTTTAAATATATGCATTATAATGCACTACACACGTTAAAGTTTTATATTATGTTTACCATAATTATTCGTTCGTATATTTATTATTTAAACAAAATTTACAAAAATTTTAATTATGTGCTATGGAAACCATTTGAGAAAAATGGTTAAACTAAAAATATTAATATATAGAAATTTCTGAATTACCATCAGACCATAAACATTTATTGTTAAGTAATAAAGCCGATAAAGAATTAAAACAATTATTTTTGGTCCGTATTTTAATTATTTATACGGAATTATTTTCAGAGGATTAAATATTCTACTACCATTATATTCTACTATGTCTAGCGTACATATAATGGAGTGCATTCGATCCACAGAAAAACATTATATTTTTTCCAAATAAGAGAATTTTCTTTTCGTTTAGAGAAAAATCAGTCTATAACCGCGCCGTTTCATATGAGATAATCATATTTCTACTATAGACAGTGAATGGTACTAAACCCTATGATGGATCGAATGCCCTCTGATTCTATCTCACTATGAAACACTCTAATTGAACAGAACAATCTCTTATTTGGAAAAATAATATAGTGATTTCCTATATGGATCGAACGCACTCATGCTATTATTGTATTTGATATTATTTTTATTATATTTATTGTAAAACATTTCATTTCAATGAGAAATTATGTGATGCAGTTTAAAAATATGAGTGGTTATTTAGTAGTAGTACTTGGCATTTATATAAAACATGCAAATAAAAAAAAGTAGTTCAGGTCTTTAACATGAAATTACTAAATACGTATAGCCTTAAATGTAGACAATGAAATTGACAAATCTGCAGATTGACGAAAAAAAAAACAAAGGCGCGAGTATTCTCGAAAGGCGTCTATTGCAAGAATTTACTTAGCCTATACCTGCGACAAGTGCTGACAGTGAAAGGTCGTTTTCCTCAGCTGGAAATTTAATTACTGCAAAACGCATTTGTATATATCACCATGAATACTAAAAAATAAAATTGTTCATCTATGATAATTTCATAAAAATTCGAGAATTTTCATAAAATTAAATTTAATTTTCTTCAAAAAGTAACGAAGACTTAATATTATTCTTTTAAATAATGCATGGAAAACAGAAAAAATTGTTTCATTTGGTAATATAAACCACATCTAAAGATCATAAGAAATTAAATATAACATTTTGACAGATGTATGCATTAGATTATGATTCATATTACCAAATGAAACATTTTTTGCTGATTTCAATGCATTTATTCCAACACGTTGTGTAAAAAAATGCATTTCCAAGCAAATGTTTTGAAAAGCAACACATTTGTTGTAAATTACAATTTCTATGTTTTGTTTTTGCAACAATTGTTTTTAAAATGCAATTTTTTTTTTTGTGTGCGCAACTAATATTTGTTGCATTTTTAATTGCCGGCTGATAAAAATTGGTCGGCTTCAATCTCTGTTAACTACTAGCTGATCATAAACGTAATTAAATTACGTTAATATCAAGTGAGAGCAAGTGAAAGAGTATTAAGTTTCAATGTTCGCACCCAATAATAAATAAATAAATAATAAATAATTTATGAAATGAAAACAGCCAGCATACGGGAACCCAACTTATCAATTTTATCAATTTTCTGAGGTTAAATTTTCTAAAATGATTTTAGTTCTATATATTATACATTTTCTGCTCAAATGAGAAACATTATTCTATTATTTAAAAAAAAAAAAAAACATAATTTATTTAATATTGTAATTCATGCACTTAAAAGTAAAAGGCATTTTATGTGCATGTACATTTTTTCATTGAAAATAGGTCATTGTATTATTATTTTAAATTTATTTATTACTTTTTTTTTTTTATTATTTTTATTAAATTCAATGTAAATAAGATATAACCTGTTTTGTGTACGTATAGAACAAAGTAACAAACGATATGCGGGGCTTGTCAAAGAAAATAAAAACATTTATTATATTATCGCCGTTAATAGTAATTTTGTAATATTTTGATAGATTTATGAAAATTCCGTTGTCGTTGTTTTTTTTATGTTTTGTTTGAAAATAATTTCGTATAAATTTGAATTTGTTGAGCTATATATTGTTATTTGATTTTTTTCTTTGGGTGTAGTCGAAAAAGAATATTTTTTTTAATTAAAATCACAGCTAGTACTGATGATTTTCATTTTCATTTTTTTTTTCTGGTAAACATACACCTGTGACCTATAAAAGTTTTCACATGAGTTAAATTTGAAATACGGTGAAACCGGGGATCATCAAAAATATGAATTAAGAAATAAGAAAAGAAGTTTGAAAATAAAACTGCAATGTGGCAATAAACAATATATCTTACATCTTAATTTTATAATTTTTGATATGAAGATAGCGGCTTTTGTTTTGTTTCATTTCATTTTATTTTGGAGGTTTGCACATGTCAAACTTCTTAGGGGACATAATTATATTATATCACTCTAAAATCGGCAATTTTGGACCCCCTCCCTCCATCGTCACTCTAGCGTAATTTTCTATGAAACCCCCCCACCCCCTATGTCATGTCACTAATAAATGAATATGTACAAAAATCGATTTGCTACACA
>JAABKK020023886.1:0-17492 GCA_011634745.2 Catotricha subobsoleta | reverse complement strand
TTTTTTATTTTGGTGCAATCTGGAATTTTCGAAAAGAAAAATTTCCCCATACAAAAGTCGGTCACCCTAATACATATCGTAGTTAATATATAATGAAAATATAATTTAATTGTATTATTTTGGATTACTGGTTCACTTTTTTTTTTCTTTTTTTACTTCATCATTTCATTAAACATTATATCCATATTTGAATTAAAATATGCAATATACACATAATCATCATATATTTGTAAACTACCAAATAAATAAAAATCAAATATAAATATAGAAAGATTTTAATAGAAATCCATGAGGAATATATTACCTACCTATATTATTTCATTTTTCTATACTTTTCTCACTTTTTAGAACTACATATTGTATGCGATCTACAAGCCGAAATGAATTTAAAAAATGTGCATCTACCAATGCCGTATAATTTTTTCTTGAAAAGTAATTGATTATTAACTGTATCATATTATCTATTATATCAAACTATGACTCATGGCGAATAAATTAGGCAAAATAATTAAATTATAATATATATAATTATAACTATTATAACTATTCATGTTGTATATAAACAATCATTCAAACATATATAATCAAATATATTGTAATTATAATACAAATTTACAATTTTTCTATCAGATTGATACTTATCTGATGATTAAAATAAACTACAAATATTTCATGAGTTTCGCTATAAATACTTTATCACATTTAATAATAGAACATAAAATTATTTGAAAATTGGCGAAAAGTACTAAAATAACAATAACATAATTATATATAATAACAAT
Organism: Catotricha subobsoleta; assembly: GCA_011634745.2. Classification (NCBI taxonomy): domain Eukaryota; kingdom Metazoa; phylum Arthropoda; class Insecta; order Diptera; family Cecidomyiidae; genus Catotricha; species Catotricha subobsoleta. The sequence continues at coordinate 16,710 of JAABKK020023886.1, read as the reverse complement.
ATAATGATATATGTTAATAAAAATTAGGAAATTTAACACCTAAATTATAAATTAAAAGCAATAATAATAATAATAATTAAGATTCTTTTTGTATATTCGTGAACCATTTTGTAATTATGACATAATAACATAAACATATATATGTCACTGGCACCGTCTTCAGTCGGACATGAAGGCCAATGCACTGTGGAAAAATTTTAAGACAAACGTATTGATTTCCCCCACACATCAAATATCATAAATAATACGATTTAATTGTGCTTTGGCTACAAAATAGTATGTTTTTTATAGTTTTATCACAATACGATTTGCATACAGCGCAGTTTTTTCGCAAATTTATTTATATTATGACTACAATAGTATCTTTTTTAAATTTTCCAAAATACGGTTTATTTGTGCCCTAAATTAAAAATATAGAAGTCAGCGCCGCCTGATATATGTTATAATTATTAATTATTCTGAATTTTTTTTTGTTGAAAATCTTATAATTCATTAATTTTAAGAAAATCTATAGAAGATTTATTTTAAGAAAACATTCTTTACAAATTTGTCTAACTAAATTACCCTAATGCATGATTTTTCATATACCTATATAAACATTAAACATTTATATACTTTTCGCACTCATCAATAGCAACAATGGCGTATGCACACGCACAGCAGTCATTTATTTATAATATAAGTACGAATTTCCTGATAATGTACTAGTATTGTCTTGGAAATTCGTCGCTGATTAACTAGCGAAGCCTAAATATTTTGAATTTTTTTTATATATTGAAAATTATTCATAAATCGTAATAAAGAAACAGAATAAACAAATCTAATCACTATAATTGATTAAAAATGTTTTTAGATACCAAAATTGGATCTAGCATTGATTTTATCTGGAAATCAATTATAAATAAGTAATAATTATACGCTACGGGCGGCTGCACGGCTTCAATTTATGTTAAAACTAAAAGTAAGAATCTTATTTCAAGACTTATTTGAGCTTTATTTTATTCAGTCGCGGTGATAGATAAAAATGTTTAAAACGAAACTGCTATATGATAAAAAAAACATCATATATTAATATATATAGGTACTTATTTCAAAATATTAATTGAACATTAAAAAAACTGCTTGAACTAACGTATAGGAAAGCGATCTAAAGGAATTAATATTTCATACACCCGATGTTCTGAGGCATCCCACTGACGGCGCTGGGGTATAACGTATAACACTACGAAATTTTATATTTTTTCGTGTTTTTTTTTTTAAATATATCTACGTTCTCAGCTGGATGGATGCCTAAGAACATCGGAGCCGGAGGCTTAGATAAAGTATACATAGATCAGTCGAGAGAGACTTTCATACAAATGCTTGTGTAAAAATTCTCTCTCACATTTGTTCAGAAAACTGTGGTGAAACCTACTTTATCTAAGGTATACATAGATAGGCAGCCGAGAGAGAATGTTGTGGCAAATTGTTGATAGATCAGTAGGTTACACCACAAAATATTACATACAAATTTGACAGTTCAGTAGATTTTCTGAACAAATGTGATAAAGAATTTTTACACAAGCACTTGTATGAAAGTCTTTCTCGACAGCCTATCTATGTATACTTTATCTAAGGCCGGAGGTATTAAAAATGAATTCCTTGGGGTCGGCTTCCTATAAATTGGCTCAAATAGTTTTTTAATTCTTAGCTAATATTTCGAGATATTTAGCAAAAACATGTTTGTCAAACAGCAGTTTGTTTTGAAATTTTATCTATCACCGCACCGCAACATGACCTATAAAGAGTTGTTCTATTAAGAAAATTATGTAATATTTTTTTTTATTGACGACGGTATTATATAAAGTTAAAAAAAAACTATATATATAAATTTACAAACCTCTTTTTTCTACGAAAAATTAAGCAAAAATAATTTAATAATAATATACGTTATTAGCAGTTGATATAATGACAAAATATTTTTTTTATCAATATAGATCGTCCAAGATATTTTCCAAATTCTTATTAAATTAATGAAACATTTTGTATTTATAAAAACGCTAATGGTCAAAATCAATTTAGTTATTATTCATTCAAATCCATTTAAAGTTCTGTGTGAATTAAAAAGCGAAAAATGATAAATAATATTAAATTTATTTTTGCTGGGATTTTCGTTTTTGTCGCAGCCATTACGGTATATAAATTGAATAATAGTTGAATTAAATTACATTCATAAATTAAATTAAAAGTATATTAAATTTAATCCATCAAAACAGGCCGATGAACAAACTGATTCAAGTGAATTTAATTTTCCTAGTTATTCTTTATTACCGTTTGATTTAACAAACAAAGGTCGAGATACTAGAGATAATTTTGATTGTCTAAGGGTAAGTGCGCGCATGAAATAAATTTGAAATTTCTAAGTAAATATACAGATATGGAAAAGTAGGTACATATAATATGTTCAATAAATTACGCTGTGCATCAGTAATTGTGAAAATGTGTGTATTGTGAAAATTGAAAATCTTTCATCCAATAGCAATCTTAATTGTTCTTTACTAACAAGTAAGGCATTATTAGCCTCAGGCTTTGGGCAATTAAAAAAAAAAGCATTATATTGGATTAAATTCTACCTTAAAAAATCTCGCGCTACACATAGTAAATATAAATATTAAATACTTTATTTCGATTAAATATCCATTTTTTCTTTTTTTATTTCTATCGCAGTTAACTAGTTTTTTTATCTATATAATTCATCAAAATGATATCAATTTTTATAAATGAAGTGATATAGTGCAAGCGTTCGCATTGCCATCTCCATCGATGTTTACTAATCACTAATAACGAATAAGTTTGGTATCTCATAAACTACTTGTTATCTTTATCAGGAAATAATAAAATTGATTGAAATTATAATTATAATGCCGATGATTGAGAATCTCACAGACCAGACTTCTTTAATTTCTATAAAACTAATGAATTTTAATTATGGTTTTTTTGTTTTTGTTTTAAATTAGACTGAGCTTAGTGAACTAGTTGAAGAAAGTAATGAATTTAACCCTGTCTGGAACGATGCATCAAGTAAATTTAATAAACTACGAGAAGACATTTTAGCATGCCGCAATGATAAAAATCCAGGACAGTGAGTAGTACAATATAATAGAGAGTTTGCGAAAATTTACGTAAATATCCGAAGTTTCCTTGAATATGAATGATCATTAGATTCATACTAATGTTCATATTATTGGAACCGTAGGATTTTTCACGTAAACGAATTACGGAGCCATTTCATAAATTCGCATACGTCTCTAATAAAAATAATTTAAATTCTTAAGATAATTTGAATTCTTGTTTTATGTTAGATGTCTACAGCGTCAATGGGACAATGGGCGTAAATTACTAAAAGATTTTTACGCAACCATATCAAGTGTAAGTATAAAATAATCCATTAAAACTGGATACAAAATCTGAATACAATATAAATTTCAGGCAAACAAAGAGAATCCCATTGCGCAAAGTTTATTAGATGGAGTGGAAAAATGTAAAATTCAAATTGGATACTAATTAAAATTTGTTGTTGCAATGCAAAAAATTCTGTTATTATTTAAAAAATAAAGACAAGATATTATTTGAATATAATTAATTAAATGTTTTTTTCTTTTCATTGATTTTCAAAAACTAAATAAATAATTATACAACTAGCTATAGCTTGAGACAATCTATAGGCTATTTACCGGTTAAAGCCTCCACACAGATGTTGTAGTTCATAAAAAATCAAGCTACCAATGGATTGGTAAAACGACTTCATTTTTGTAAGAAATTAAAAAATAAATACGTGATCAAAAGGGACAATACGCCGCAAAAAAAAATCGCTCCCAAGACAAAAAATTCCGCGTCTTTTGGTATATAACAGAGGCCTGCACGGATCGTGAGCTTTCATATTTCACATTCTACCATGCACAAAGATTGTTTTTCGTATGTATTAAGCTTGTCGCGGCGATAAAATTATTACTTCACTGCTGTAAAAATAAAAAGATGCTGTATGCAAAACGCCAAAGTCAAAAATTATTTGAGGTTAATTAATAAAAATTAAAAATAAATATTTCTATTTTGCTTCAAACACATTTTCTGCTATTGAAAAATAGTTTTTGTTATTTCTTTCAATGAAATGTGCAATTGAACTGTATAAGTGTAAAATGCAAAAAAAAATCAGAAAATAATGTTTTTATTTTGACATCTTACATACAGAATCTTTTCATTGCGAATTTAGATGTCATCGCGATAAGCCTAATTGTATATGAACGACTTATATCTATATGGCACTTTTAGATGAATGTTTCTCGATTCTAGATCGATACATAACAAATTATATTGCTGCCTCTTGGTCTGTCTTCACCGTTCACGGGCCTAAAAAAACACAAAAATGTATCGATTATACGTCCCATAAATGCAGACAGACTAAGACATGGAAATCTAAGTTTGTTATGTATCGATCTGAAATCTAGCAAACCTCTTCTATAATCCCTCATATTCAAAACATAAGTAGAAGGACCTCCATGGGTAGTAGAGTAAACCAATGCTTGATTTTTTTTGAAAATTCGGCCAAATTTCTCAAAATTGAAGTAAAATTAGTGTCGCAGATAATCTCACTTTACAGCCACTTTGTGTGAAAACGTTCAAATTTATTCTTATCATCAGTGCAAATAATTACAATTTTAAAACAAACGTCAAATCTTAGGTACTAAAACTAATATAAACGCGTGAAAAATATAAGGGACTAATGTCAAAGGTAACTAACTTTTAGGGCCTAATGAAATATCAAATATTTATCATAGGATGCTAGCTGCAATTTAAATTCTATAGAACGATTACTTGACAGCAGCTAGTTAGTAGTTGAGATGTTTTTTTACATATAATTTTGTGGTGGCGCCACTCCTGCTTTAAAACACGTGTAGGAATCGGTCTATTCGCTCAAATCATGCGATCAGCGCAACCACCAAACCTCTATGTTGTACCAAAGAATATTCTGATGGCATAAACCTAGCTCTGTAGTGTGCTCTGATTATTGAGAAATGAGTAAATCCACTCACAACATTCATTTTGCTCACGGTATATTTTCAGCTCACCATATAATTGGCATTTGACATAACCTAAAATAATTGCAATATTTAGCAATTATTAAAAGCTTAAGTTTAAAGAATAATTTTATACTCAAATAAATTAATTCTTAATTTTTTATTTTTATTCAACCATAATTACTGCATAACAAAATGGCACCACCAAAAGCTAGGCTACACAACAGAACTGGAAAACTCAAAACTATCAATAAATCATACGTACAACAAAGTTCTGCTCCAAATGTTAACGATACCAGCCGCATCGATCAACCATCGACTATAACAGTTCGGGCCCCTACTAATAATTCAGCAACCCAAACAGAAGGCTTGGCATCAACAAACACACCAGCTGCCGCAACTGCCCACCATGATTCAGATGCTGATCAGCAATTTGAATTGGAATTATGTTGGTGTATACAAACAATGGAAAAGTCTTTAGACTCTGGAAATTTGTCAGCAAAACAAGGTTTTTTTTCGTCATTGATTTCTGTTTGAATTGTGTTTCAATAGGTTTTAATTTTTAATTTTTCAATTATTAGCCCAAGATACTGATAAAACAATAAAATTGCTGAAAAGTAACAATCAACCAATAATTAAAAAGCGTCAAATAATGCGAACTGCCTTTGGCGATTATCGTGCTAAAATGGCTGATGAAGAAAAACGATTACGATTAGGTTAGAGGCGAGTTGAAATTTTTTTCCTCAAAATTTATTCATTCAATAAAACTCATCAAAACTGTATCCCATCTTTTGACATACGACAAAATCAATATTATAATTTATACCTACTTACAAACAGGAACACGTCAAATACAATTCACCAATCCACCATCAAAAGCCTCAGTAAAATCACATTTTGTTAAAAAATCGTTTAACACAACATTGGGCGACAAAGATTTTAAATTTAATTTCCCCATTCAAGAAATTGAGAAATTAAACTTAGGAAAAGAAGCAACTGGAACAGATTTCAATGGTCAAGCAAAAATGGATAATAAAATTTCAGAAGTGTCAAAATCGAATAACGATAAAACTGAAGTTGAACCAATTGTTAATTCATCATTACATTCAAACATTGCTCTGTCTGATAATTCTTTTAAATTTAATTTCTCTATTGAAGAAAAGTGATTTTTATTGTTATTCATATTATTTTCTTATACATTTTTCGCTTATTTTCAATATAAATTATAATAACAAAATAAAGAAATATTTTTTGTGCACTAAGTACACGAAAAAAGAAAAATTATTGTTTTTTTTTTTTTTTTAATTTTATGGAGCCAAAATATAAATCATTTCAGTCTAAAGGATACTAAACCTAACTCGCAAGATACATCTAAACTGTGAATTCGGAATAGTATTTTCCGTTGATTTAGAACAATATTTAATTGTAAGATTAGATCGTTGCAATATAATAATATTTTTGTAGAGCTGTCTGCATATAAATTGCGTCTACTCTTACAACTCTGAATAAATTATCAGCAATGCATTCGACATTTCGTTTACATTTCAATTCTCCTTCGCCTTAGTCGGCATGAGACAATGATTAATTTGCCAAATGGTCATATGGAAAACTACTAAGTTATTTAAAATGTAATTCTTAAAAGCCTTTCTAAAACCTAATAATCATCCATCAATACGTAATTATGTTCAGTATACTTAAGACTGGTACAGATTCATAGTTACCTTCAATGAATTTATCGACTTAAAAAAAAAAAAAAAACATTAAAACCATCTATGCGACAGGCTTTTGTATGAAACCTTGTCACGAACAAAATTAAAAATCGATTACACAAATTTTAATAAATTTATTTATAATTATGTATTTATACGTTTATCGTTCTTCTTCATTAACTATAAACATATTAACAATTACAATATATATAAATGAAGTTGTACAGTACAATCTTTTAAATTGATTGTAAAGAAATAAAATGATAGGCCGCCCGCCAAATTATATTATTTTAATGGAACAAATAACAGTTAATTTTACTTTGTTTGAAAATTTTTAGAACCAAATAAACAAGCAAAAAAAAAAAAAATTAAGTAGAAGAAGCAAAATTAAATTAAGACAAATTTACATATTATTTTGTTTAAATATAATTGGATGTTAGGATGATGCAATTGGCAGCTAATCTCAATATTACACGTTAACGAAAATGAAATTTAAGTGTTTTAAATGCTATTAATAATAAATGAAATACATGATTATTGCCTCACAAGACATTTTGCTGGTTGTTTTTTTTATTTATAAGCATTACAAAATTCCATTTTAGTTCACAGTTTTTTTTAAAAAAATATTTAGCATTAATTGACATCGATCCATTTATCACGTTTAATATTTTTTTTTTTTTTTTTTTAATGTAAGCAGAAAGTGATGCAATCATAAATATAAACAAAACAGATATGAAACTTCCACACTGTATTTTTGTACAACGATTTACTCTTAGAATTTTAATTTGTAGAGATGAGGTCTAAATGTATATAGGTTTATTGCTTGTGTTGTTGTTTGTATTTGGATGTTAAAGCGATTTGGATAATTTTTGATAAATTTTTATTTTAGTTTGTTGCGCTTCCATACTATGATTTAGTGGGTTTCTTGCCGCGCTCTTCTTTCTCTAAGGAAACAAAAGAAATAACAAAAAAAAATATAGAAAATAACAGATTTTCGTATTGATAATGAAAAATCGAGTTCAATGAATATTCAGATATAGGAAAATCACAAACCTTTCTTTTCAGCTTCTCGTCTAGCAGCAGCCTCAGCCCGATGCTGTTTAATTATTGCAAGTCTAGCCAAATCGGCACGAGCCTGTTCTGTTTTACCTTCAGCATGTAATTTCTGATAATGTGCCTGTGCACGCTGTTTTTCCAATTCTTCACGTTCCCTTCTCGATAATTCTGGTTTTGATGAGCTTGCTGCATTTACATTTACTTTTGTTACTTTTTCAGCTGCCTTTTTATGTGCACGATTTGGATTTTCAATTTCAATTAAACCCTGAACACCTTTTGCTTTTTGATTTTCATCATCACTATCATCTTCATCGCTGTCATTTGAATCATCACTTCCTTTATTATTTTCACTAGCTGATGATTCTTCTTCTGAATCACTATTATTATCAGCGCGTTGTAATCTATTATTTTGTGGTAAGAAATTAGTTTTTTTGTTAATTAATTTGGATGAAAATGAAATATGGTAAAATTATACGAACTTCTTCTTTTCTTTGTTTTTTCGTTCCTCCTCTAATTCCTCGGGACTTGTAAAGTGACGGCTCCGCCCTTTGTGGTTAACGTATTTACCTGAACATAATACAATGATTGGTAATTAAAAATCTGTTTTTTTTTTTTAGAAAAACGCTAGAAAGTGTGGTTATGAATGGCCTTATAAATGACTGCACAATTGATTACTACAAAATATACTTATTCAATCACAAGCACAACATATAACAACAACCAATAACTTCGTCATTTCATTGTAAATAAAATTCTGGTTAAAATGATTATTTCATCATACAGAAACATTACAAAAAAAAAATAAAAAAAATATGGTGAATTATTTTAATGATAAAATTCGAGCGTATTTTACCTCGTGGCATATTTTTGTTTTATTTTCTATTTAGTTTGATAAACAAATTCGGTATAATTCCTATCCTTCTATCACAGTACAATTTCTGATTGCGTGAAAACGAATTTTATTAATTATATTCAATTAATTAAACTAATTTTCCTATAATAATGATAAATATAAAGATGGAAAAATGTACAAAGAAGTTGTCAAATAGCAAATTAAAACTGGATTAAGTTGTATGCGAATTTGATGACATAATGTTTATGCAGAATATAGAATTTTTGTTTGTGTATGCATATAAATATATCATATGAAGTTGGTCCCGTTGTATGGGTGCCATTTTTTATATATATATAAAAAAAAAACTGATGAACATTTGATTATGCAGTGATGCCAATGTAGAACAAAAATGATGAGTAAAATGTGACCAATAACTTATAAGCCAATCAATCTGTCATCGGTTGATATAAACGCAGCCTTAATATTGTATACTGATGTCGACTGGGTGAATACTTATCTATTCCAGCATAATAAAAATTGTCAACAACTTTGTTATAGTACTAATTAAATGCCATTCAGTATTACTGAGAATCTAATAATTATAAATTAGGTATATTTGTTATAAATGTTTAATTTGTTTATTATTTATATTATTTGGCCAAATTTGTAATTAAATTAGTGTTCATTTTTATCTGCTTATCATCATGTCAATTAATTAATTTCATTATCAATTTCATCATCATGTAGGTAAATAGTTCGTATAACCAACAAAAAAAAAAGAGGCAAGAAACAATTTATAATAAAATGAGTGACAACAAATCGGCAAATTCGTCTAACGACCATTTTATTCGAATTACACATTTTGTGAATCCACATAAATTCTATTTTAAATTTAATCGAGATTTCTACGATGAGTCTTTAATAGAATTGGAAAATAAAATATATGCACATGTATCATCCTTACGTGAATCCCGAAAATATTTAAAAAACTATGAACCTAAAATCGATGAAACAGTAGCGGTATTTAATACAGAGTCACATAAATGGGTTCGTGCTAAAGTTGATTTTATTGCTGAATTTTATAACGAGGAGTCCAAATATGTTTTGTGGGCATTGGATCACGGGTACGGTTTGATTGGATCAATTTCATGCACTCACCATTGGTTTTATATAATTTTATTGATTTGTAGCGTTCCATTACAATCAACGGCTGAATGGATTTTACCCCTACCATCAGACCTTTCAGAATGTTCACTAAATAGAGTTGCTTTGGGAGGACTAGTGAATATAGTACCTGCAGAGAAAGTATGTTATCGAAAGCTCTAGTTTTAAAGAAAAGAAAAAAACAAAAATATTTTTATATTTTCTGTGTTTTATTTTAAGCGTTTCAATTTCGATACAATGCAAGGTAAAATGGTTATGACAACCGATTGGTCAAACAGTGCAGTGAAACAACTTAAAGATGTCTTCAATAAGGCGGCAGCTATTTTGTTTATAAAAAAATTTACAATAAAACAGAATCAACATACTTTCGGTGATGTCAAAATTAAAAATCAATCTGGTGAAACATTTCTAGCCACAAACATATTGATTGATATTCATCAAGCCATTATGAGCACTGATTTTCTGAGTGGTTTGTATTTTTTTTTATGTTTACTTTTCAACTTAATAATTTAAAAAAAAAATATATATTTCTTTCACACGCAGATATTAAGTTTATTAACACAACTGATAAACCACGTTGGAAAGATAATAGAGGTTCAGCCACATCATTCAAGTTAAATGAAAACTCTTTGCCAGAATTTTCAGTATGTTCAAGTTCATTGCCTAAACTACAAATTCGAAATCTTATCGACAACGACGACACCAACGACGAATGTATTCAGAAAATCAATGGATGGAAAATCAGGAATAGCGAAATACTGTCACAAGTTAACATTGTCTCAGGCAAGGACTTTCTCCAAACATCGAAAAATTTGCCAGATAATCATGAAAATTTGAATACAGAAAATATAAGAAATGTTTTAGAAATTACAAAAGGTGAAAAGCCATCGTTACCGGCCCCAAGCGAAATTGAAGGTGGCGAACAACAATTAATTCGTAAAACTCGAAAGCTTCGTACTGATTTCCATAAAAATTTAACCCCGCGCATACCAAATAACATTTCAAATGGTTTCATCACTGAGAGGTGTTCTTCCAATGAAACGTCATCGTTATCAGCACCAACCGGCAAAATTGAAGATGATGAACAACAATTAATTTGTAGAACTCGAAGACTTTGTACTGATTTCCATAGAAATTTAACGCCTCGCATACCAAATAACATTTCAAATAATTTCATCACTGAAAATAATTCGTCCACTGCGTCTACTAATACAACAACTATAACTGATGTGCCAATGTCAAGAGCTATGAGGATTATGGAGCACTTAAAAAAAGCTGAAATGAAGAAAATAGATGACGTGAAAACATCTGAACAACAGAAAATGGAAACATCAAAAAATGTTCCATCGACATCTTCAATTCCATTTTTTTCAAATAGATTTGATCGTAACAGTGATAATAAATGTGAACAAAAAGATAAAGGGCAGGGAAATATGTTTCCAACATCAATTCCGAAACTTATACCAAGTGGTTATGAACGTGATTTACATCAATTTAAATTAGATAATTACAACGATAAAAGTTCTAAGCGTAAATATAGTGGTAATAATAAACGTAATGATAATTAATATCACAAAATCTCAAATCGAAATATTAATAATTTTAATGAAAGTATTGGTACCAATACGAAAAAAAATATATATTAAGAACAAAAAACTCGACCATTAAATTCAATGCAGAAATTTTAGAAATTCATGCATAATTAATGGCGATATCCCATTTTCTTTTTTTTTAAATATTTTTAATTAATCTACATGAATCTAAGTCTTTTTTCATGTATTCATTTCGCTATCGTATCTTGCTCCACATATTTTTTTATATGATTTCTACGAATAAAAATACGAACTAACAGAAATTTAAAAACAAAAATGGATTTTTGTTATCTATTATCGTAGTTTTCAACTCGGTTTAATTAAAGTTGAACTCCGTTTCAATTTAGTTTATACTTGATGTTACTCAATAAAATTTTAACTGAAACACCCGATTTTGCAGTTCTAGGATAGGAAAAATGAATTAATAAAACTTTTAAAAATAATTAATCTGGTACTTGATAACACACCGTTCAAGTATTCTGTTTTTAAAAGATGGAAAACATAAAAGTCTATTTGATGCATTTTATTTCTAATCTGCCAGCATTTATGCAAATTAATAAATAAAATTTTCTTTTAACTTCGGATATTTTTGACAATAGTGAAAATGTGTGGTTTTCAATTTTGGAAATCAAATAAAAATTATTTAGAGAAAGATACGAGCAAAATGTCCTTATAGTAATTTTTTGTGAATTAAATCGATCATAACACATTGATCGATAATTCGATAATTGTAATATTAATATTTTATTTTTATTTTTTAATATAACTAAGTAATATATAAGATTTCTATTGTATACCAAGATACGATATTGATCATTTTTCTTTTTCCTTTTTTTTTTCTCACTTGATAATTTTTTTTAAATATTTTTATTATTACAATCGTATAACATCATTATTTGACTGGATTTCACTTCATAGTGAGCCTTTCTATAGATATTACTCATATTACAAAATTTTACTGTTTAAGTTTTCACAAAATGATGATTACTGATTTTTTATATTAATTTGGACAACAATATACAAATAGTATATTGAAATAATTACTTACATTTTTAAGATACCTAAATGTAATGAAATATTTATGTAATAATAGCAAATTATTATTTAATTAAAACTCACAATTTTTTATTTATCATATTTGCATTTTAAATATGCGCAAAGTTCAAAAGATTTTTATTTTTATTTTTTATTTTATTTTTTATCTACAAGAACAATATTTTTTTTTTGGATATTCCAAAATAAAATAATAATGAAAAATACATAAAATAACTAATGATGACCAGCGCCTGCTGTCTTTTCATTATCACCATATCCATGAGTACTAACATATCCATGACCACTCATAAATGGATGTCCCATATATGATTCAATGGCAATTGTTGCTAGAAATGCAGCAAATCCCAATGGGGCACCACGAAACAAAAACTTAAATATACGTGTTCTTCGTGGACCGAAAGCCTTAACATCATATCTCCAAACTTCATTCCTATAATAATTTATGGAAAATAACTTTATATTTTATGTTGACCAAAAATAATGAATAATGAAAAGCGAAAAATGTTATATATATATATCATATCTACAAACCTTAACCATGGATCTTTAAGACCACGCTCTGCTAATTTATCCCGAAGCATTACCAATTCAGGAACAGTGTCTACTTTGTAAATATCTGGTTTTGGTACAATATATGGTGGTTCGTGATGATGTCCATGGTCGTGACCACCCATTTTCGTTTATTGCTGTTCTGATCTCTTTCTTCAATTACAAAAATAAATATTTGTTTTTTGTTTCATTAAATTAATTGTTAATTATAGAGTTTTTTGAGCATTCATTCCAATCTATGCTTAATAAGAAGAAGGCTATGTGTTGTTATAGAATCAAGTTTTTACACCAAAAACTAATTGAATAATAAGCAACATTTAAAGATTTGCGAGTTTTCGTTTGTTTTTGTGAATTAATTTTATATCTATTTAAATTGAAATATGTCAAATGATAGTTTCATCGATATGAATAGAGTAGCAAATAACGGTATACGAAATTGATTATAAGAAGAAAAAAAAATTATTCGTTTGTTTGATCTTTGAAGAGAATAATATTTTACACAAATTATTAAGAAATAACCTTAGTGTTATGTAAGTAAGATCAGACATATCGATTTGTTTTGATATACAAATTTCATATTACACACTGGAAATGTCATTCAATAAATGTATTTAGAATATTATGAACATGAATAATTGTAGATTTCAAAAACTAGCGATAGTATTTTGAATTATAAAATTAAATGTTTTATAAAATACCTACCTACAAAAATTCACTTAAATTCAATGTATTTTCGTTAAATTGTCAACAGGGTTACTGTCACAGTTTACCAAATAAATGTTGAACCGCTTCTTCAAGAACATAGAAGTAAAATAGTAGAAAAGAAACCGATTAAAACTGACATCTTACGGGAAATGTTGAATATTTTTTACTTTATGAATCCATAACAAAATTCGTGGTAATGTTTTTCAACAGTAACAGGGGGTTTACACTGGAATCTGGATGGCAGATGGCAAGAAAAAAACGTGATGGCAGCCGTTGATTGGTGCATTGCCATCAGCATCAGTGCAATCGACCAATCAACGAGTGCCATCGTGCGTTTTTTTTTGTCATCTGCCATCCAGTGTAAACCCCCTGTAAGTATCCATTCACAGTACGTTGTAAATTACTCATTGTATTAAATAGCGCTTTCTGATTGGCATATTTTAACGTTATAAATGCTCGTTGTATTGAATAACGATTCTTGGCTAGAACGAAATTTGCAACGCATTTTACAACGAACTGTGAACTAACACTAATAACATTTTGTCTAAATAATTCTTCGATTAGGAAAAACGATATAAAAACGATTTTATAATGACACAAATATTTTTGATCTCCCCATAAAAAGCAAATCGTAACCCAAAAAACAAAAATTTGGTAAATTTGAAAAAGTTTTATAATTTTTTTTTTTTATTTTTTCGTCGCACGCACTTTGTAGATATATTCCTTTTATTTATTTTTTTTCGTCGCACGCACTTTGTAGAGGAAATCGTAAAGTGAAAAAAGTCATATTATTATAAAAATAAAAAATAAAATCATGATAAGATAATAACAAAAAGAACTCACTGAAGAAATCAATAGACAAAAGGAAAAACATTAAAAAAACAAACTCTAAATTTAAGATGATCGTACGTTTAACTTTCAATCCAAATTGCTTCCTACTAGAGCCTGGTTTCCTGTTCGCATGAAATTAAGTTTTCGGGTAGCGAAATTTTAAATGACATAAAATGTTGAAAATTCTACGAGTGAACTTAGTTTCCTGGGCACATTCGAGGTATGGTCGATATGTTTGTTGATTAATATAGTCCGCATAAACAACTCATAAATCACTGAGTTCAGTTTTCAGTCACACGGCAAAGCAGAACTTTGTTAATTTTATAATTTGCTATTACTGGTGTACATTGGGAGCGGACTGCGGGTAATACAGACCTCATACGCTTAATTGTCAGAAAATAAGGACAAAATTAGGACAAATAAGGACAAAATTTTTGAAAAATTGAGGACAAATAAGGACAAAATATTTGATAAATGAGAAAAAATAAGCACACAACTCAAAAATGTCTGAAGGTCAAAAAAAGGGCTTGCCTAAATCAAAAATCAAAATTTCAAATTCAATATATTCATTTTTTTTATTCTTCATAATCATTATATAATAAGTTACATAAATAATTTTTTTTTATAAAAACTATAATAATATTATTTCTTAAAATACATAAATAAAATCAATTATAAGTTAATATAATTTGGTACATATCAAAATCAAAAATCAAAATTTCAAATTCAATATAGGTATTCATTTTTTTATCCTTCATATCATTATATACCGATGCGCTTTAACTTAAAAATAGGTTAATCCACATTTATAAAAAAAATCAGGAACGACAAAAATTTTCATACGCTTGCTATGTTAATCCATGAAAATTCGTTTTCAAATTTTTGGAAAAATTGTGTTTAACGTCAAAATTTTGGATATTTCTGTTTCCAGCATCTTTTCCCATCATTAACTAATTCTTAAAAAAAAAGTGGGTTAACATATTTTCAATAACGATATATTAACATAAATACTTGTTTTTCTTTTATAAGAACTATAATAATATTTATACTTAAATGCATAAAGTCATTTATCACTTATTATTATTTGGTAAGCGTTTTTTTTTTTATTATTTTGGCGAAGATTTCATAATTCCTCCTCCTTTTATCACAGTTTTCGTTTTATTCTTTGAATCAATTCCCATTTGAATCATAGTCTTTGCCTCTACAAATTGTATTTTTGAAGTTATTTTATTTATCACACTTATTTTTGATAATTGCATATTACCTTGTTCAATAATATTATCAGAAGCCCTTAATTTTGTGTTTTCCTCGCTAATTTTATGTTTAATTTCATTAATTTTATCTTCAGTTGAGTTATTTTTACGTTTTTCTAACCTTTTTTCAGGTATTTTGTTATTTAGCTCAAGTATTTTGAACGAGACTCACGAACACTTGCTAGAAGTTCTTTAGTTTTTTAGTTATATCACAGATATTATTTTTTTCATATATTTGAATGTAATCTTTTACTAATCTTATAGTAACTATAGTTGATTCGTCTAATGAAGAGCGTTGTTTCACGGAATTCCGTGGGGAGTTATTCAACGTCCCCGTGTACATTACATTTATCAATATTTTATTATAAAATATTGTCCTTGCACAATTATTGTTTGAAATATTAATACATCTAAGAAATACGTGCCTTTGAGAAATTTGTCCAAAGGCATCTGGTAGCAACGAGATGATTCTACCACAGAATAGACATACAGAATGGCAATATCGCTATTTTCTGTCAGACAATGCAAAATAAAGTTTAATTTTATATTTTATCCATTTAGTGTTATATTATGCATTAATAAACCATGCTTTTCGTGTTGAAAAATTCCGCTAGGCACCGCTTATCCTGTGGGCAAAGCAATGTATTTGGTTGTTGTAGTTGCCCACAGGTATACATGCAGCGCCGTATTTTCAGTACAAATAATAATGGTGGCAAAAAAACATAAACTATGCTGTGCACAGTTTATTAAAACGTCCAATTATTGAAAACATATTTTTCTTTTATTTCATAACTAACTCATTATGAAAACAACGCATCTACACTATTTGTCCCAAAATATGTGAAATAGTGATGATGAAATTTACAAGTAAATCATCACTATTTTGTCTGAATTTTTTTATATGAA
>JAABKK020023875.1:0-17494 GCA_011634745.2 Catotricha subobsoleta | reverse complement strand
ACCAAATCCTATCATATATATGTTAGGCTAAGAAATCCAAGACACTTTAATATTTTGGGTCACCCTAATATATATATTTAAGTAGACACCATCTGGATGCAATACGACTTTTGCAATAATTAAAATATCAATCAATCATCCATCAAATTTTAAGTACTTCCAATGACTTATAATAATATAAATAAAATCACTAGTTTTGATTATATTTTAATAAATATTTAAGAGCCAAAAAAAGAAGCTATCAAATCAACCTGTTAGTCGTGACAGAGTATCTAATCGATTTCATTTATTATTAGTAAATAGACACATAACACATGTTTATTGCATACAATAATCTGAAATAAATCCCTCTGTTCACATAATGAAATAAAAGTAAAAAAAAAATCCCTTTAACTAAACACTTGACTATAAAATTTAGCAAAACTAATAACAATAAAAGAGTTTATTGGTTAGTTTTTTTTTTTTGCTCAATGCCAAAGGGTGATAAGAAAGATTTTATTATTAAAATAATAACTTAATTACTAATATACCATTAGCTATATTTCAATTGAAATAATCTTTATTGTTAGGTGATTAAGTTTTCTTTATTAATAATTGCGCAAGCTTTAGATTTGTTTTACGTAAAAAAACTTATGAACAATTGTTACTCAAAACAATAGCATTTTGTCTTTAAAATATGTCTACAAAAGTTTAGTTTTTAAACGATGACCAAAATTTATCGAAAAATCAAACCAAAATTCTTCTCTTTTCGAATTAAAATTGCAACGTAATTTGAATTACATTGTGTGTGAGTAAAATAAAAGCTAATTCAATTAATAGATGAAACGATATATTAAAAGTATTGTTGATAAATTTCGCTTCGCAAAACATTTTTTTTTTGTTTTACTAAATTTTATAGCGTTTTGTTATTACCTATTATAAAAAAAATATTCTGCGCAAAAGCAATATTAATTCACTTTTATTATAAAGAACTTACAGAGAATATTTTTATCTAAATTAGATTTAGCAAATAGGCGATAATGGTATGAAATTGAATTTAATCATAATAATGATTATGATTAAATGATTATGATGTCAGATATAAATCATTATTGAAATTATTGTTTGGATAACATTTTTTTAACTGATGTTAATGACTTTAAAATACGTATATCGTATATAGTAAATAGAAATGATATGATTAATTATTATACCTGTTGTTTTATCAATGGTCCCCTTTTGTCAGTTAAATCAATATTTGGTGCAATAACACGTCCATTTGCTCGATTAATATGTATGAAATGTACCAATCCATTGATATCCTTAAAAACTGTGTGGTTGAATTTAAAGTCAAGGAAATTATTTTTACAATAAAAATAAAATAAATAAGCAATTTGAACTAATCAGCAATTTTATAATCATTTAAATGTTGATAATATTTCCGTGAGAATATTTTCAATTTGATAATTGCATTTTTTAAAAAGGATATGATCCTAAAACAACATTTTGTGTTGCTTTGACTCTTAAAAATTCACCAAATTCCATAAGTTTATCTTCAATTAAGGCAGATATTTCAGAAACTCTTTGGATTCCATGCTCTAAAATGTTACATTCAATGCAAATTAACTACAAAATAAAAAAAAAAAACAGTATTAAGATGTTGCAATTGAATACAGAAATAAGAGTAGTAACAAAAGTGTGACATATAAGACCAAACTCACCCTAAATAATTCTTTAAGCGAATCTATAAAACCAGGAATATTTGATTCAATAGTTAATATTAAATCTTTTTCACTATTCTTAAACAATTCCAAATACTTCTTTCGCAGCAAATCCCATTTTGCCGAAAACTTTTTTATCGATGTGTCAATATCGAAATTATTGTATTTGACTTTTTTCAATGCGTCCGATGTTTGTTTAACATAATGATCTAAATTTTCAAATGCTGGCCGCAAATTTTCCGCATCATTTTGCATTTGTAGTATTCGCATTTTATGAACAGCAAAAAATACATCAAATAAACCACTAGACACCGGTAAACTACCATATTCAATAAGTAACATTAAAACCACATCATCTTCTAAATGTGATATATGAATAATATGTGGTATACAGCCGGCGTACGGTCCATTTATATTTCCCTGAAGAAAAACTAACTTTGTTTCGATTCTCTTTTCAACGGTAGCTAGTTGCTCTAGGCTTAGACAGTAGATTTGAAGGAAAATTATGTCCGCTGTTGATAGTTCTTGTGCTTGTCGACTGAAAAATGTTAAAAGTTAATAAATAGTTTTGTTGATATTTTATTTTAATTTAATTTCTTTATCCACTGAGTATTCAAACAGCTAAAAATTGTATTGTCAATAAGTAAAATTGTATTCATAAAATTATTTTGTTAAGGACACCATTTATAAACTGTTTAAATTTGAATTAGAGTTTTTTATTTTACTGGCGCTGAAATCCCAAAAATTTTTTTTTTATTTTATACTTATTTTTATATTTGAATTTAAAGTAAAATTATATAATAATTACAAATAAATGCCATAACTTTTCGGTTTTGCGTCACATTTTTCATAACTATTATTTAATGTTTTTGTGAATAATTTCATAGAAATGAACCGTTTTTGGTAACTTTGCTTACAGCGCTTTCTTGTCATTTCTCATCTTATTAAAATTAAATTTAATTATAATAAATATGTCAATAAGTACCTTGAATATATCGACAATAATTTATTTTTAACAAATAATATGCCATGGCTTCGCTGCGAATATGGATCTCGTTTTAAGTTATCTGTTGCTGATTCTAATGCTTTATGTGCAACCTTTTTTAAATCTAAATTAACTAAAAGATGTTCAACGCCCTCGACTAGAATTGCCTACAAAATATAAAAACAATTAAATCATATTGCATCTTTACTATTAAATAAGCAAGAACCATTTACTTCATCTTCATGATAAAGTCTTTTCCAATTATCTAACAATTTGTGTAAAATTTCTGCCTTTCCCGGACACGACTTTAAACTAAAATGATAACAATTATAAATATTGTGTTAGCATTTGAATTTTGATGTAATACTAACAGGTAAATATCAGGTCCACATAAATGTTTAATAAATGAGATGCTAACGCCAACATATCTTTGTAGGTCTTCCACTGATTGTGTACCAATTTTCAGAAATAAAAATCCCAGAAACTATAAAAATATTTAAGTTATGTGATATATTTATTGTTAAATTGTTGACTAAACAAACCTCTTCAAATACGAAATTTAAATTATCCTCACACTGCAACGATGTATAAGAATTATCAAATTGACAAAACATTATTCTCTGTGAGGCAATAATTGGACTAAATAATTGTATAATAACATTTGAATCCAGGCAATCCTCTTCGACCTATAAAAATTAAAAATAATAATTGTACTGGGCTTTATTATCCCAAATATATTTGCATTTTTTTTTTTTTCATAAGTTCCTATTATTCAAGTACTTAAATACTTACTGCATCTTCATTTATTAACTCCTGTTGTTGTGCTAAATTGAAAATTTTTTGTTTCATCTCAACATTAAATTTTATGAAAACAATATCATTTTGTTGATCAAATACCAATAAACCGTCCATTATTAAATATTAAATTGAAACTATAATTATATTTACAAATTACTTTTAGTAAAATTTAGAAAATAAATTCAGAACAAACTAGGATAGATAATCCGATGTTGTTTATATCTGTATATCAATAGTATGTCGGAATGCAATATTTTGTTTGCATAATAAAATAATTGACAGACGAACAATTGCCACAACTCACGTAAACATGCAAATACATACTGACAATGGTACCAACACACAGTCAATAAAATAACAGTGGAAACGCCTGGTTTAATAAGTAAACCATTGTAAATAATTATGTATATATGGACAATTCCGAGAAAAGAGAGAATTGAAAACAAAAACAAATATATTAAATATCCTCAGATCGAATTTATGATTGTTTGGCAGGATGAAGGATAAAGATCAGGCTTAGATACAACAAAGGATATTAAGATATTTTACAGTGTGTAGTGGTTTAAAGTTTGATAAAATACTATTTCCAAAATATTATAAATTTATGTCTTCATAGTAAAGTAACTGACAAAATCGTCTACCGTCCATCATTTTTTCAATCATTTCGGCACTCTTATTTTTACTCTAACGTTTCATGTTCTTAAAAATTTATTTATTAAGACGGTCGCATGCCGCAACGACAAGAAACATTATTGAATATAGAAACAAGTCAAAATGACTTCCACAATTGTGTCTCTCATAGTAATCGTTCCAAAAATGTATATCTTGAAAACCAAAAGAAGTTCTCCCCATTTTGTATGTTTATCAAAAAGTAATTATATATCATTGTCTTCGATGGATGGGAAGGGGCTGAGTGGGGCTAACCACTCAGCATCAGGCTTCAAAGGATCATTAAGCAACCCCAGGTATGTGTAGTATGACACACTCATATTTCTTCAGACAATACCAAACACAGCTTGGTGATTCCGCCGTTAGGCAGTTAACTTAGACGGTTATATTATAGTACAGCCGAAAGTTCTATTTTTTTTTCTTGTAAGTTATGGCATTGACAACGTCGCTCCCACAGTTGAAAAATATCTATCATGTCGTGACATATTATAAATACATAATTTGTAAAGCGTGTGTGCAGTTACAACTACACCTACCTAAGAATTATGTGTACAGTAGAATACACGGGACCGGCGACTTATAATAGTGCCCTTCCGAAGCACCCCTAATTGTCATTGTCTTACTATAGTTACTAATATTCGAATTATAAGCTGATACGTTAACAAAAATATCTTCATAGTAACCCGCGGAATCGCCCACATACTTAAATAATAATAAATAATTTCAATTTTCTTTATCAATTACGTATGAGCGGAAAAATATGTAAAATAGAATTAATGCTTTAATTATAAGGTAACTTAAGGTATTATTTTGAGATTTTATTAATTTTGAGAAAGGTAATAATTAGTAACGAGGATTTGGAATTTGTAATGATTATTTGAGGCAGAAAACCAATTTAATAGGTTTTTTTTTTCTTTTTATTAACTTTTTACAAATTAAAAACTTATTAAATGCAATTTTAGAATAAAAATAAAAAAACATTTTACTTCATTTTTGAGCAAAATTTTTTTTGTTTTTTTTGATTTGTTCATTTTTTTTCTCTTTGAGTGGTGGGATATTGATGGTCAATATACCAAAAGACGCAGAATTTCGTTTTCGAGAAAATAATATTAATAAGTAGATAATTTAATTATTTATTTTATTTATTTATGGAGTTTTAACATCTTTATATAAATGGTATTTCTGGTGAAAACGCAGAAGCATATAAATTTGGAATTCAATGTTTAATTTTTCGAATAACCATGATTTTTTTTTAATGATTTTAATATATTGAATTATGCAAATACTATTTCATTTATATATTTTTTTTTTATTGAATTTACGGAATGTTTTTCATATATTTTAAAATTTATATCGAATAATTTGGTTGATTCTTCGAATTTTGAACTAAAATTGTTAACTGATCTCAATGATAACTGTAGAATAACAATGAAAAATTAATTTCTTTTCAAACATAAATGAATATTTCTATTTTTTTTTTTTATTATTAAATTATTGATGATACCAATTTCATTACAAATTCTTATTCTAAAATGGTTATTAGGATCGTGTGAGGATCAAATATATTAAATATCAGATACATTATTTTAAATACATTTAAATTTTAAAATAAAAATAGATTTTGCGAGTTTTCAATTTTTTTTTAATTTGTGATTACAAAAGAATTGGTAAATTTGATATTTTATTGATTTTCTTAATATCATTTTCATTTATTTTATGTAACTTGTTGATATGATCGTTAATATATATGGAAAATAATAGACATTCTTATTATTTTTCATTTATTTTTATTTTTAGAGAAATGTAATTATAATTACAGTAATTTCAATTAAATTTATAATTCTAAACATGATATAAAAACTGTGATTTCGCGTATATATGGACTGCCAATAAATTGTTTTTCGATTGAGTGGAAATCGCCTAGTTTATCTTCTTAAAAATAACGACAGTCTAAGGATATGTTGAAATTTTGAATAATACACATTATGTAAGTAAATGCTCATGAAAATGTTTGGAAAATAATTTCAAATTTTCTTTTCTGCTTTTCTTTAAATCGCTATTTCATTTAATTTTTAATATTTTCTGTAACGTTTGTTCAAATATTTGGTTTTTCAATTCAGTTTAGTTAAGAAAGTTTGGAAATTCCGTATTTTAGATAATTGGCATAAAAAAAGAGCAATCGAAGAATTCATAACCAGAACCGTATACCTGCGAAATGGCTAGAATAGTTCATGTAAAAAAGGATTGCTAAAATAAATAAATAATATAATACGTCCGGACGCTATATATCCAGACACTGTGGACTCATGTAATTGAACGCGCATTTGTTATTTGTACAATCTTTGTTGCTTGCCATTGCGCTGAATTTTGGTTCATATTAAATTTTTTTTTTTACCTTAAATAAACTTAAAACTTATTTAATTACTTAAAATTACTAATATATGCTGATTGGTATAATAAAATGTGATTATAATCGAAAATATTATATGGTTTCCCATAAACGAAAAATAAAAATAAACGTATCAAACTATTTATTAGAGAAAAATAAAACAAATCTATGACACTGCATGTGCATATCTAATTAATCTTCTGAAATATATTTTGAAACCAGAGAAATTATTTCTCAATTGTAAGTAATATGTAAGAAAGAATAACATAGCTAAGACAGCATAAATAAATTTTTTCCATATTTATGACGAAAACAAATGACGCGTCCAATATGTAAACTTTAATTCTTATACACTTATATCATCTACAGCCGTATAGAAGACTTTGACGACGATTCTATGGCTTTAAACAATATGAATGAGCAAATGGTTAATGTGTATAAGTATATATTATAATATAAGATATATTTATATATACAAAATCAAATTTATGCATAAAATAAAATCACATGACAAGGAATCAGTTACATATACCGATGATTCGTAGCATTACTAAGTATGAACAATTATAATTTACAGTAAAGACGGAAAAAATTGTTTTATAGTTTTTAGTTATGATAATAGTTGATAGACAATTATTACAACAATATCTTTTTATCTAGTTTTGTATTAATAAAGGAAAACAAAAAAGTTTTATTGCATTTGCCTATTTGGAATCAATAAAGGTGCTTTTATAAATTTATAAATTACAGATAAATTAAAATATCAAAAATATAGTGAACAATACGTTAAATATTACAAAAAATATGTTAAGCGTTACTTATATCGTCACATATTGTATTAGACAGAGATGGAACTTTCAGGTCAAAATATATTTTAAATACTTTGTATTTGAAATACACATTATTTGCAGACGTATTGTATTTGCTTTGTATTTAAAGTACACTAAACTTCCGATGTATTTTAAATTCAAAATACAAAAATACAATTATTTTAAATTTTAACAAAAATACAACAAATGAGATACCCAGCATTTTATCCTATAAAATAAACCAACGATAAAGAGAAACGGTGTAGTTGCTGGTTTACAAATGTTATTATTTTAAATACTAAAATGTATTTTGTATTGAAAAATTTTCCATCTCTTACATTAGATAAAGTTCAACGAATTTAAGTCATGCGAGATTATATTTCTAAACTATTTTTATGTTTCAAATAAGTGCATTTTCGTAATAAGTATAAAATTTCGAGACAATAATAATTCAAGATAATTTTAAATAAAAATAAAAATAATGTAGGTCAAGTTTATATTTGGCTATACACATTGTGAGCATGTATTTTAAACTAAGCCAATAACCTACTGGCTCAGTATTATTGAAAATGTGTATTTTGTAACAAATTCTATATACGTGTACATATAATTTTCAAAGTATGATTTTTTTTTTGCAAAATACGCTTTATTATTTGGTATATAATACTTTACTTTAGCATACTTCCAAAACTATTAATATTTTGAACAGTTGGTGAAGTATACTCAAGTGCTTATATATTTTATGAATTAAAGTGTATATTTATTTCAAAATTGACTTTCCAATGTATGCTTCTTTTTATACCTTGGGGCTACCATTAGATAGATTATAATTATCCATTATCGAAAATGATTACTGACATATCATTTTGATTTATCTGTCTATCATTTGTATATTTGTACTTAGATTTATTTATAAATAAGCAAATGATGGATAGAGTTATTATACGCATATATATCAATAATATGTTCACACACATGATTGGTTTACTGTAAACAGACTAAAATATGTGGTATAAGATTTGAGCAGTCATGTGATTTTTTCGATGGCCTTTGATATGTACAATACTATAGCTCTATATCTACCTTACATAGAGAGAAGTGTTATTATTATATTCATTTTTTTGATTTTGTTTTATTGTATAGTATGTATACATGCTATCATATCAGCAACTATGCAAAACAATTTTGATTTTTAATTCTATAAATATTATTTTTCTTGTTGGTGTCGTCTATATTTCGGTTTCGGCAGTGTAGTACTTACAGTCAATATGAGGCAATCCGGATAAAATTTACTCTTAAGCCAAGTAGGATTAGATTTATTGCAATTAGTTAAATAATAAATGCACAGTTTATTAAATCGTGTGGCCATAATAATTAATTAATTCAATTATATACTTAACTTAATATTAATAATAATCTTAAACACAAAAAACTAAAACAATAAACAATATTTTAAATAATATTATGTTTGTTTATGTAGGTATTTACCTATAATAAAGTACATAGAAATAGACAATATAGTTTTTAATACTTCCTAGCATAATTGTATACACAGAAACAGTAGCTGTTACACTGGTAAGTAACTGTGTTTTTAAATATTAAATAAATGAACAACCACAGAGAATTAATCTTACGGTAAGTATATTATTTTAATATGGTTTCGTTAGGCGCGCGCCGTTCAAATCAAATTCCGATATCTAAAATAAATTTATATTTATTATGAATCTTGGCTAAGATAAACAATTGCGTTTACTGATAACAACATAAACATTTTTCTTATTTTCTTATAAATACCCAACTAACTTTGGTTACATTTAATGTGGTGACTATTTAATTTCCAGTTGCTTGATGAACTTATAAATGAAAAGTTTGTTTTCAATTTTTACGTATTACTTATTGCGAATCGTAATTAATTTTTGGTTTTTCTACATACATTTTTTTTTGTTCGTCATACAAAATTCAGTTTCATTTATATTTTCCAATAGCAATATAAAATTTTCGCGATAACATTTAGTGGAACATTCTACTGTTAATTAGGTGTTATTAAAATTTTAAAGAAAAAAAATAAAAAAATAAATAAATAAATAATAAAAAAAAAAACATATGGTTAGTAAATTTAATTTGAATAGTGATGGTGTTATCGCTTAGTACACTAAATATTTATGAACATAAACAATAAATTTATCGTAAATAGACCACAAATCGTGACAGTTTGAATAAAAGTGAAAATAATTAAACATAAAGAATACAGAAACAATTTTGAAACTCTGAACATAAATATATTTAGGTAAGACAAAAATAAACTACTCTGCTTATCTTTGCGAAAACAAAACAAAACAAAACACTAGTTTTAAATTATTTCCAAAGAAAAAAAAAAAAACAGAAGATTTTTCAAATAGTAGTAAAATCTAATTGAAATATTTCTCTGTAATAATTTTCGAAAAGAATGAATTTTAATGAATAATATTTCTATAACCTTAACTAGTAGACATGCAATGAAATTATTATGGAATAGTTATATTGAATATTATAAGTTATATATATATATATGGATGGTCAAGACTCCGATCTGTCACATTAAACTCACACGCATATTTTGGCCAATATCTTAAAAAAAAAAAATCCTAATAATTTTCTGATCGCACAATATGAAGATCTCAAAGGCCTACATTTCGTACATACAAAGTTTTTTTTTTTGTATCTCTGATGGTTTTGGAGCTATAAGCGTTTAAAAGTGTCTGTCATGTTACAAACTTTACGAACTGAGTTTGGAGGTTTTATAGCTCCGAAAGATATTGGCCAAAGTATGCGTGTGAATGTAACGTGAGCCTTGACTATGTACGGAAATGTATATGTATATGTAACAGAAACTAAAAAATATTGTACTTTCGAAAACAAATGATCCAAAACTCATTCATAAATATATAATTCATATAAATTTGATGGTTATTACAAATTAAGAATATTTTCAAATAGATAGTATAATTTTACGTAATGGTTAAAAAGTTTCATCGATCATCTTTTAAAATAGTAAATGAGAAAAATGAATACAAATAGAGATCTATTAAAAATTGATATATATAAAATTTGTTCGGGACAATTTTTAATTTATTTAGTGGTAAAACATATGCATCTTTACGAATACAAATATAATTAGAATTTGTATATTAGATTCTGTCATTCCTTGAATTTATGTCCTTAAACAAAGAAATGATAATAACTTTTTAACATTCATATATCACAAAGAAGAACAATAAAGACTAGATACACTTAGTTACGTAAAACATTACAATCACTTCTTTTTTTTATCAGACATTAAACAAATATCATTATTTAACTTAATCACATCATAAACCAAATTTTATTTAAAAATATTGAAATATTTAAGTCACTTCTAAGAACATTTCTTTATCATGTTATATGTTAAAATATTGCTTAGTTTCGTTTATGTAAATAAGCACACGGAGCACGTGTTAATATTCATAAAATTGACAGATTTTTTTCAACATTTTATCTATAATTTATCATGAAGTTAGATTTTTTTTATAAATTCTTCTATTAGTAATTAGATTCAAATTGTATTCAGTGTTATTTTTAATGTTAATCGTAAAAAAAAGTACTTGCGAAATTACATGCAACTTGCATATATATTTTTGATGAATAATAATTGATGTAGATTTGATTGCAAACAAACTGAATGCAGTTTTTCCCGACTCATATGGGTGACCAACTAATTCTCTAAATCTAAATATATTAATATTAATATCATTTATATAAAACAAAAAATTCTTCTCATTTCTCCAAATAAAGAGATCAATTAAAAAAAAAAACATTTTTTTTAAGAACTTGAAATTTTTCAGCTATGACCGTCATACCGTCAGGAAGTACGAATACAAATAACGGAAATGTTCTTAAAGTTGAACGTCCATACTATGAACAAGAGCAATTAAACAATGAACTAAATTATTGTAAGCCAGAATACAATGCCAGCAATGTAATACTAAATAAATTGTATAATATCAAACCGACCAAAGTACTTTTGGGAATATTTCCAATATTTAGATGGCTTTCACAATATAATGTCAAAGAGGATTTGGTTGGTGATGTGGTTAGTGGTTGCACCGTTGCCATAATGCATATACCTCAAGGTAAGTTATTTAAAATATTTGTATACCAATCGCATCGAATAACATACGCCACAAACATAATAACAAAGAAAATTTTTCAAAATAATTTACAATTGAGTATTAAAATATAAGATTTGGTTAAATTTACATAATTTAAATTAATTCAATTAAAAATATTTATATATTTATTTATTTACTGTTGCTATGAACGCATTGCAAACTTTGAAACAAGCCTTCTCACAAATTATCTACTATATTTTGTTGCTATTTGTTATAATTAATCGTACAAATATATAGACCAAACCTGTGCAATACAATACAAACAGATATATATGTTTATGTATATATGTATCATCTTTAGGAAAATATTTTGTTTCAAACGTAAATACTTTAATAAATATTTTCTTAATGAATTTTTGAATATCAGGTAAATATAATAAAATGCCTGTATCATCGAAGCACAGTATAATAATATGCGAGAATATAAAAGTAAATTTAGTAGTTTTTGTTGCTATTTATTTAAAATTTTATATTCTATGGTGGTATTCGTTTTCCTATTAACTGCACATAATAATTATTTAAGCCGATCTATGCGCAATACCCGTAAATTTATCAAATGCAATATATAATTTATTGATAAATTTATAAGCATTTTACTTGAAGCCGCGCACAAACTGTTGCTATTTGTTTCAATATTTATTTGAACTGAGCTTTATAATAAAAATATATGTGCTTAATAAACAACACAATTTATATTTTCCATTAGTAAATATTTTTTATAGGTTTTATTTTGTTTTTATACATAAACAATTAAACAATTTATTATTAATAATAAATGGTTTTATTTTATTGGGCTGGTAGTGAAAATTTGTTCCCATAGAAACATATTATATATTTTTTGTTATTGTTTTTCTGTGAGAAAGATGTGTACATAAATATGACGCGAATCTAATATTCTTCAATAAAATAATTAAAGTCATCATAAAATCTAACCAAAATATTTACAGAACAAATAATTATTCGATTCTCTTCGTTTGTATTTTTTTATTTTTTTATTTTTTATTACTTTTAGGTTAACAAAACATATGTATGATACCTTAACTCAATGTTTGCAAAACAGAATTTGAATTTTAATGTACGTTTAAGTGAAAATATATGTGTCATTGTAGCTCTAGGTGAATGTTTCGATATTTTCTGAACTGAATCATTACAGTTACCTAGAAAAAAGAAAAAGAATTGTATATTTACAATATTAATAAAATTTTTGTATCTATTAAAAAATTCCACAAGCAGACCTCAAAGTGGCCCTAAGTCTCAAGTTTTTCCTAATTTTCGAAAAAAAATCAACTGGAATTTTAATTTTAATTTTTTGCCCTTTTTTACCAGAAATTAAATGGACTTTTGATATTTCTTAAATTATTTCGGTTTTAATTTTCTGAATATATATAAATTGCTTTTAATTTCAGGAATGGGATATGCAATGCTGGCTAATATTCCACCGATCGTAGGAATATATACAGCATTTTTTCCAGTTTTAATCTATTTCATTTTTGGCACTTCAAAACATAATTCAATGGGTTTGTTCCTTTTAATTATAATACCTAGTAGCTTTTATAAAAAATAGTATTCTAAAATTTTTTTTTTTTATTATGTAAATGTATAGGAACATTCGCTGTGGTTTCAATAATGGTTGGCAAAACTGTAATGAAGTTTGCTGATGATTCATTATCAATACAAACTATTAGCAATTCTTCATCTACTTTGGATACAGAACAATGGACATTAGATCAACCGTATTACACACCAATGCAAGTGGTAACTACTCTATGTTTCGTTGTGGGCGTGATACAGGTAAATTTAAAAATAATTTTGTTATTTATTTATAGCAGGGAAACGCAGATAAGTTTTCACCCATCACGTTCGACAAAACTCAAAACGAGTATCAACTTATCTGAATCACTGTTTAATATTTTTATTTAAAATTATCAACATGATGATAATAAATATTTATTACTTATTACAGATCTTAATGTATGTTCTTCGATTGGGTATTATTTCATCGTTACTTTCAGAGACATTGGTTTCTGGTTTTACAACCGGTGCCGGAATTCATGTGTTAACGTCACAAGTTAAGGATTTAATTGGTATTAAATTAACACCTGTAATTGGAAATTATAAATTGATATTAGTAAGTGTATACGACTGTTGTTTGACCTTTTGAAACACTCATATCCAAATTAACAAATATTTAATTATATTATAACTTATTGTATTTCTAACAAATAGAACTATTGGGAAATTTTTTCGAAGTTAGATGAGGTTAATTGGGCTGCAGTAATCATTTCAGTAATTACAATTGTTGTTCTATTTCTTAATAACGATTGGTTGAAACCGAAATTGGCTAGAAAATGTACGCTACCGGTACCAATTGAATTGATTGTTGTTGTTACTGGGACATTGGTATCGCGTTATGTCGATTTACATGCGCGTTGGGGAATTAAAACTATTGGAGATATTCCTACAGGATTTCCAGGTTTGATTATAAATTTAATTATGGTTGATTTAAACTCATTAATAAAATTTTAATTATTCTTTTATAGCATTCGAAGTACCCAGCATGGAATTAGCAAAAGATTTAGCTGTTGATGGTTTCATTGTAGCAATGGTTTCGTACACAGTATCTGTCTCAATGGCACTAATATTTGCCCAACAACTAAATTATGAAATTAACTTCAATCAAGAATTATTGGCCATGGGTGCGGGTAATGTTGTCGGTTCATTTTTTTCTTGTATGCCATTTGCTGCTTCATTATCACGTTCAGCAATACAAAAATCAACTGGTGGACGAACCCAAATTGCATCATTAATTTCATGTGGACTTTTAACATTTGTACTTTTATGGATTGGACCATTTTTCGAGGAATTACCTAGAGTATGATTTTTTTGGTTTAATTTTTAATTTATCTTGATTTCCATTATTAACGAAACAATTAAAAAAAATAATTGCAGTGTGTTTTGGCTAGTGTTGTTGTTGTTGCATTAAAAGGAATGCTTATGCAAACGAAACAGTTCTTTCAATTTTGGAAATTAAGTCAATTGGATGCAACTGTATGGATGGTAACATTTTTAGTGGTTGTTATTGTTTCTATTGACATTGGACTATTAGTCGGCATTGTTTTAAGTTTATCATGCATATTTATACGCGGAATGAAACCTTACACATGTTTACTTGGGCATATACCAAAAACTGATTTATATTTGGATGTTAATCGATATAGGGCGGTGAGTTATTAATTTTTACGATAATTTGTTATTCTTTATAATTTCTGATAAATGTTATTTGTCTTTTCGAAATAAATCCAAACAGGCCGAAGAAATTAATTCAATTAAAATATTTCATTATTGTGGAAGCTTAAATTTTGCATCACGCGGATCTTTCAAATCGGAATTATGTTCATTGATTGGATTAGATTTAGCTAATGAAATTCGAAATAAATTCAGATGTCGTGCCACATTTCAAGTAAGTAGAATTACTTTTATTGCAAAGATAAATATCACAAAACCATGTACTATAAGTAATACAGAAACATCAGATCATGTACTTATCTATTTATTTTTTTCAGAAGTATGAGCCAATATACCTAAAATGTTTGATTATCGACTTTTCAGCATTAAGTTATATTGATCCATCGGGCGTTACATCTTTAAAACTATTAGTTCGTGACTTTAATAAACTATCCATAGTGGTTTTCATAGCAGGAGTATCATGTAATTTATTATTTATTCAAATGATTTTTGTTTCATTAAATAGAAGAAAAAAAACACATATTTTATTAATTTTAATAAATCGTTTTAGGTCCAACATATGAAATGATGAAAAAATGTGATCTCAATGAAATAGAGGATGGTTCATTTAAATTTTTTCCAACTGTTCATGATGCTGTACATCATGCAATGGATAGTTTAATACCGATTAGTGTAATTACAGACAATGCTTAAAATCATCAGTCTATATAGTTTTTAATTTTTTATAAAATTTCTATTCGTTGAATTAATTCATTTTAAGTGTATATAAAAATTACAGTAATTATTTATTTATTTTATAATTAACATTTTAGTATTTAAGGAAAAGTTTTAATTAAAAGCCAATATTTTTATTGTAAATAAACAAAATATTTTAAACGCATTCGAATTTTTGTTTTATTTATTTCTTACTGGGAAAATTATTTAATTGTTTCATACTTTGAAGTGAGATACTTCTATTAGATAACTATTTAGTACTCAAAAATTGTAAAGGAATCAAAGCTTATCATTTCGAGATAAGTTTATTCTATTCAATTTGTTTCGAAATAAAATGTTAAAGATATACTGCTGAAACGTGCGGTGAAAGTTATTAATTACATCATTTTCAATTGTTTTTAATATTCGAAATAGGTTTTGAAATTTTTTTTCGCTTAAATCGAAACATCACATCACTGTAATATAATCACGATATCAAAAACGATGGAAAATGATGTAATTAATAATTTTCACCACGCGTTTCAGAAGTAAGATTTTTTGATTTCACGTGGAATTTGCAAATTTCAACCTATAAACTCTTAATCTTCTATTATCTTCTCATATACAAGTATATCAAATATTATTCTAAAAACTTTCCATATATGGCCTATTCCATGGAAAAATGGAAAATGACAAATTTCGGTTATTATTGAATATCTCGAAAATTTTATCATTTCGTGTATTATGATCAAAGTAAAAGTTGTGTACATTTTTTAACTTTATTTAGTTTTTGAATATAAAAGTGTTACCAAAGCAATACAACATTTTTATCGTCAATTATTGGATTCTTATTCACCATACCTTTTTCGTTTCTCCATTAAATAATATCTGTGTAATAGCCTAGTATTAGTTAAAATAAGCGTGCTTTTGTAACGTGCGGAACGCTGGAATGGTCCATATGTATGTATATCAAATCCACCCATATGAAAACGATGACCAACACCAACACCAGAACAGAGAATACTCAATAACTTTGAACTCGGTTTTGACCCACCCTATTTTCTCAACTATAAGTAATTTAGCAAAACAAAAAAAAATGTTTTATTATCGATACACTTTCAAATATGTAAAAACAAAATTACTGAAATCGGTGAGATAGGAATAATTTTGATTGTTTCCGTAATGAAATGAATAATTGATGTATAAATCTTTCTATTTGAAAAAAGCGAGAATTTCAACTGTTAATAAATGCGAATTACTGTAATTTATAGAATATACGACAATGCCATTTTAAGAAAATGCCGTAAATATCATACTTTTATAAAGAAAAAAAGCAAGAAAAACTATTTATGTTGCGTCAGAAGTATTCCAGTCAAAAAGTATCCTATGTATGAATTATAGCGAACAATCAAGTTTTGTCTTTGGGCATAAGAAAAAAAAATCATGTAATTTGCTGAGAAAATAAGAAGTATCCAATTATATGGATCAGGTGTCGTGACTTCACAACATACTATACATTCTGTAATATTTCATCCCTATCATTTAAAGTGGGCGCATCGGCAAACAGTGCATTTTATAGAAAAATCATCTGTCATCGATTGCCATTTATTTTTGGAGACGCAACTATCTCCATAGATATAGTTATCCTATCCAACGTCCCCATTAAAAAAAATTAATATTAAGTTTGGATCAATGTAAATTTAAAACTAAATTTATTTATGGGGCGCCGACGGGAGTGACAATGTATCGAGAAAAGTCATCAATAACAAATAAGGATCAACGATAGATCATTTTTCTGTAAGATGGATTGTTGTCGGCGTTCTATAAACCAGGCTTAAAAGCGAAGAATAAAATAGAAGAATGTTAAAA
Organism: Catotricha subobsoleta; assembly: GCA_011634745.2. Lineage (NCBI taxonomy): Eukaryota > Metazoa > Arthropoda > Insecta > Diptera > Cecidomyiidae > Catotricha > Catotricha subobsoleta. The sequence goes on along the minus strand of JAABKK020023875.1, from coordinate 149 downwards.
AAGTGTCTGCAAAAGTGTTTTGTGACATTATATAGTATATATTAGGGCTGGGACTTTTATTCGAATATTCGGATATTCGAATATCAAAGAAGCGAATATTCGAATAGTGCATTATTCGAATATTCGAATATACGAATAATACGAATAAT
>JAABKK020023843.1:0-17504 GCA_011634745.2 Catotricha subobsoleta | reverse complement strand
ATTAAATGTAATTAGCATAGGTTATGTTGCGATTACAGATGGTGATTTTTTTTAACCTCAAAAAATCTCCTGTACGAGAAATATTGTTTTTCTTCTCACCCTTTTTAGGCTTTTTCTGAGGATTGAGTAGACAGATTTTGATGATTGAGCTATTGTTAGACGCAGAATTGAAATATCTACAATATACATTTAATTTAATTTAATGGTTTTGAGTTATTTTGGTTCTCTGTTCCAAAAATCCAAAAAAGAGTTTTTGGATTTACACCAAAAATCAGACTTTTTGATTTTACGACCTGAAAACTCAAAAGCGTTTATAATCAATATAATTTTTTTGATGTGCTTTAAATTTTGCGTCCAGCAGTGGCACAATCATCACCTAAATCATACCCTAAAATGTTTTTATTCATTTACATTTGGCTTTTTCTCAGGATTGGGCTCTTCTTTTGGTTTTTCCTCAGCATTGGGTGGATGGAATTTGATATTTAAACAATCGTTAGATGCACAATCGAAATATCCTCAAAATATATATGTTTTGGTTTTAATCTGATTTAATTTTCGTTTCCAAAAATACGGGTGTGCTTATTTTTGATAAGCTTTATAAAAAGTATAAAATCTTTGAAATCGAAGAGGGTCGATGTGAATGGGTGGTCGGTTTCGTATGGAATAGCTGTATAATACTATAACAACCTATTACAATCAATGGTCATGCTATCGATATAGAAATATGTTATAGATACGCTATATGGACATTTTAAATCAAAAAGTATACCTAAAACAGAAAACGTATAATCGTATTATTTGTCAAATATTTTAAAATATTATTAGATATAATCATATTATGATGTTTTGTTTCTATTCGTATCAAATATTTTATGGAAATAAGATATATATAATATATTGATTTGAAATACTTTTATATATCGAATAGATTTAATATAATAAATAATAAGCATAAGATTCTTCTATAAATAGTGTCAAAGTTAAATCACACAATTTAATATATAATATTAGTTAACCTTTTTCACATTTATTTATGTATTATAATTAGCATTTATGTGAACGTCAACAATATCACACTGTCTCAAAATATTTCCAATTAATTAAAACGTATATGTTGACATAATATTATAAATTATTCAATCAGTTGGAAATATTCATTTACACATGTTAACTTATGAATTCATATGAGCCAGAAACTAAAGTGAAACTAAAAGGTATTAATCAGTTTGGGGTATATAAGGCATATTAATTTTGCTTGATTTAATTTGAGCAACAAGAACGTCTCTCTAAATACAAAATGAAATGAACTTTTTACTGTATAAGCTTATTATTTTAATATGATCCTGATGGTAAAGAACGAATAGTTTTATTTAATTTTTAGTAGAATTTATAGAAAACAATGAAAACATTTAATAATTAACTTGTTCATGACGGTCCATTAAATAATATTTTTACATAAATTAATTCAGTTAACAACAAACGTATTTCTTAGGAAAGGAATTAATAAGTTAAACTGAATCCTATTTATGAATAGAATATTATATGTCTTCCTAGCTTATCAAGATAGCTTAAACTATGTTGATGATAATAGAGTACGCCGAATTATTCTGTTATATAGAAAAGAAAGGTAATTGGTATTGAACATTAAATATCATATTTAATTTATTTAAATATAGCGCAATTTTGAATTCAATATTTTCGCGCCAAAATGGTTTTCTTTTTGTACCGTGTTCAAATTTAATCAAATTTCTAAAATATTTATCAAAATAGGCTTTATACAATGTCAATGATACAGAATTACATAAAAATATATGCATTCATATAATGTACGCATGTCAGGTTTTGGGCACTTGCAGCCAACTCTGGTTGTCAGGAAAATCTTGCAAAATTGCATACTTCTAAATTGAATATCTTTTTAATTAGATCAGTTAAACATCTCTTACAGATTTAGTTCATTGTGTATTTTATTTTGTTTATTTATTTATTTTTTTTTTATTTTCTCGACTCCTTTTTAAAATTAAATGTCACACAATATGAACATATTAAATATTTCTGGCTTAACTTTGTGCCAGTGTGTTTTAAGCCATCAGATATTATTAAAGTAAAAATAAATCAATTAAATAAAATCGCCGCGAGAATAAATGTTTCTATTAATTAACACGGAAATGTAACTTAATATAATAAGTTACGAATTTTTCGGTAACAATTTACCTTAAAATCTTAAAGGTGCAATAATTTCTAAATGATTCAGTTCTAATATACAAAATGTATATTATTAGTTTATTGTACTAAATTATCACACAAGAACACGTAACTTTTACGTTACATTTCCGTGTTTTGGCCCATGAAATATGATTGATAAAAATACCTTAATAGTGATTGCATCAATATGTAATTTTTTTTAATTCATGAGGTATGCACCAGCAAACACTGAACCCCTGCAATCAAAAATTAAATCTCCACCATTGTATCTGGCAGCGTTAATTAATTTTGAGTCGCAATCAATTTTATTTATTTACTTTTTTTTTGTTTTTTAAATACAAATTCCTCCATAATATTCCAGGCGTGATAATACAATAAAAGCAAATGAACAAAAACTTTTCTTATATCTTATAGTCTTATATAGTAAAATATGGAAATTAAAATTTCTATTCATTTTAAAATTGAAAAGAAAGGAAATTAATTTCCTCGTAAATGTTATTCTATTAATTCAGAATCGAAATATATTAAAAAGCTTTATTTATATTTATAATATTTATATATTAAAAATTTACTTTCATAACATTTAAAAAAAAAAAAAGAATAAAAAATAAATATTGTTTAATTTCAATAATTAACATAAACATTATATGAATAGAAACAGAAAGTGACACAATTTATATTATATTCTTGGTTAAGTTATATTGTTATTATTATTATTATTATTTTTTTCTTCCAATTGTAACAATTGCAAACACAATAAATACTGGCTCCCACAGAAGAAGTTTCCTTATATTTGCGCTATTATACACATTGCTATATTTATAAAATAAAAAATAACAGTGAACTGATTGTTAAATTTAAAATAATAATAAAAAAGAAAAAAAAATTAGAAAAAAAATCCGCATTTATTGCACATATAAGAGATAACATAATATATCGCATTAGGTAGTTAAAATTACAACACAACTCGGAAAAAAGATTGAAATGAACTAAAAAATTCACTTCATTATTTTATCAAAAACAATTGTTAAGAAAATTACATCATGTCTCATAATTATTTGTAAATTGTAACATATAATTTAAAAAATTTGTGTTAGAAGTCGGCTATGGGAAATTTGTATATTTATGGATATTGTAACATTTGAATATTTTTGTGTAGTTTATGTTTGGTATGTTAGTTTTTATATTGTTAAAAACTAAGTCACATTGATATACGAATTATTTTTAATTATGATTTTTCATCTTTTTTTTTTTTTTGTTCACAATTTAGAAATACAATATGATTATAATTAAAAAAAAATAAAGTTATTTTTCGTAAAAAAATATACAAAATAAATAAAATATGGGTTATTATTAATTACTTGATTATAAAAGTTTTTAACATTAAATTAAACTTAAAATTTAAATACTAGAAAATTTCCCCATCATACTCTTTGCTTATTTACTTGAGCACCACTACATTTATTTGTTTTTGTTTTTGTTTTTGTTTTTTTTTTTATTGTCATACAAAATTTTATCATTTTTCTTTTAGTGCAATAATTTTATTTACTTTTTAGTAAAATACATAATATAGATACAGTTAATTAATTTTTCGTTTCGTTTTTATTTGTGGTTTTTCTTTCAAGTTCAATAATGTAATCAAAAAAAAAAATAAAAATATATTTTCGTATGATATATGCGATGTATTAACTATACGCTCTAAATGCGTTTGAATTATATTTTTGGTTGTTTAGGCTTATGAAGTTTTGACATATATCGTCATTACTCATTATTTATATTAGTAACTTACATCTTAACTGAAAATACAACGAAATTAACTGTGTTAAATACACAAAATAATATTATTTGTTATATATACCTGTTATACATATTATCATAGACAATATAGAATATATATTACATCATTTAGGAAATTTGTTAACTAGATGTATTTGGAAGTTTAATATATTTAGTATATATAGTTATATCGTTTTCGGTTATGGTTCGATAATTATACATAATTTTAACTATTACAGTGCAGCATAATTATGTCTGACAAACAAATCAATTATATTCTTTGAACTAGAAACGCATTATTTTTATTTATTCTTTAAACATTAAGCAGATTGAAAGAAAAAAAAATCGTATGTTCAGCAATTGCAAAAAATGATAGAAAACCAAAAAAAATATATATATATATATATTATATATATAAAACGAATATTAAGTATAAAATAACGAATGTGATAAGACAACAATTAATCGATGGTTTAATAATATGTATATAGTTTTAGTATCATATCGCCGTACCAGTTCAAAAGTAAGACATGTTAAAAATGCATACATTTGAGATACGTGAATTTGTAGTTTTTAAGGATCGCCTATAAATCAGGTATTAAATTTCTAATGGCAAATAACCATATAGTAAGGAACTGCGTTACTATTTTTATGTTTTAGGTACCAATAGTTTCTTGTCGGATGATTACTTTACAAGTTACAGTTAAAAAACTATTTTTAAGGTGTCTTAGTTTTGCACCAGGATTTAAATGTTTTTTAATTTTTGTATTTAGTAGGGTGGTTTTATTCTATTTGTATCTAATAATTAGAACGTTAAACCAATAGGGGTAAGTGCTACGAATAGACAATTAAATTTTACATCAAACTGCATTAAAAGCTCAATTTCGCAAAATTTGAAGATGTCTTACTTTTGAACTGGCACGGCGATATATATATTATTATATGTATTCTGTATATAATATACAGTTAGTTCTGTTTGAGCCTGAGAGCTTATCGTTTATCATTAACGAATGTAGTAAGTATAGTATTAATCCCGAGAGAATCAAATTAATTTATTGTCTTTTCTACACTCGAGAGTCTAACTAAAACTGATCAATTTTATGTAAACATAATTGTATAACACACATTAGTGTCCTTAATATAATAATGTTGATAGATACGAACATTTATATATTTTTGTTTGTTTGTTTGTTTGTTTACTTGTTTTTTTTTTTATTACTAAGAATAATATTCTTCTTTTATCATTGATTAAATGAAGATTATATGAAAAAAGTTAAATGAAATTAAATGCACATACATTTTTGTACATAGAATAAATATATTTCGAGTAACATCAAAGCGATATTGTTGTTCGGAGAATTTTCAAAAATCGACTTTCTGAGTATAGTTATAGCTTTATATAATTTATTTGAATTTAAATCAATCGAACCGCAGTCTATTAAAATTCACTGTTTTAAACATAGATATTAAATTTTCACTTAAATTGTAATAAAAATAATTTAAGAATTCGTAAAACGGAAACCCACATTGAAAACTTATTAAATTACGAAGTAGAAAAGTTTTTATTTATTTCCATTAATTCTTTAATTTTCTTGACATTTTATATTGTAGACTTCAACTAAAAGGTGGAAATGTATTTAATAATTTAGTAAGTCTATTTATTCACTCCATCCCATTTTTTATTTTATGGATGAAAATGTAAATTATAATTTGAATGGAATTTTATTTTATAAAGTAACATGTTGATGAACGTGTTTCAATATTTTGTTAAGTCTATGATTTGAGTTAAAGTTTCCACTCAGCGTGCTACAGTAAGGAATTACACATGAAAAATCATAATCCTTCGTCTGTAAGCACAGTGCACATGAATAATAATTTGATATTTTATCTTGATAAAATAATTTTAATAAAATGAACTAGCTGAAGGCGAATAGAATGAATCAGCAAACAATGAAATTAGTTTAAATTTGGATACACTTTTGTAAAAAGTTTATACTTTTAAGATTAAAGGTAAAAAATATATCATTTGCAATATTTTTTTTTTTTTTTATAATTTTTAGTATGTTAAACAGTAAGCGCTGCCTTTTTGATTAACAATTCTAGTTAAATTGAATACTTTTATCGAATTTTATGGCACCCTCGAAACCCTTTCAATGTTTTGATTAATTAAAAAGATAACAAAAAAAAGTAAATAATAAAAATTCATTCTACTGCCTTTAACTAAATTATTTCAAATATGAGATTAAATGTTTTAAAAATTATACTGTGAAAGTGTGAAATATTATACTATTTATTAAAAATTAACATTCTTTATTTTCACTTTTGTATTATAATAATGAATGTTCCATTCAAATTTTAATTTGTATTTAATTCTTTAATATTTTACATTTAAAATTGTATGTGAAATATCGATAAAATTAAAGAATATTATTCCTCGCCTAAGATTTGTACACTTCTAACGGGTTTTTTAAATTTTGTAGGGGTGGATGAAGATGTTGTCGTACCTGATTTAACATATTCCTGATTATTACTAGCATCTGACATACCACCTTGTTCCGGTTGAATAGCTAGCATTAGCATTCTATATAAAAGCTCTTCTCTTAATTCTGATGGTAAATAATCTCCCTGTTGCGGTTGTGTCTGCGCAGCGTGTTGAGATTCTTCTACATATTCAGGTCGATCTGGATAACCACCACTTTGTGCCCCAAAGTATTGTGGACTAAATTGTTTTTTACGTGGAACTAACCGTTGCCCAGCATAGGGAATTTGCTGTTCAGGTATAGGATTTTGAGCTTGATACATGTTTTCTTGTTCATTGTAGGCCCCGTATAAATTTGATGGAGGTATAGGTAATCTATTATAACCACTATATCGAGGATCGTAAGGATTATACAGTGGTGGACGAGGAATTTGTTGATAGCCAAATGGAGGTACGTATGGGTTGTAGCCATTACCACCTCCATTAAACATATAAGGATTTAGACCTGGTAAGTAATTATACCTTTGATACTGTTGATGTCGCAGAACAAGTAAATTTAGTAATCGTTCGAAATCCCTTGCAGTTAAGGGTCTATCTGGATTATTATAATATTGTGATGCTAATGAAGGTCTGTAAAAGGGTCCATATTGTTGATATGGAACTGGATATGATTGCTGTTGGTCGTATGCATTTGAAGTAGGCTGTGGGGAGTATGGTACATAAGGCCTGCTCTGTCCTCTTTGTAATGGATACATAGCAGGTTGTGGTGAATTCGGATCACCGGCATTATATTGTTCAGATGAGGCTATGGCTTGACTTTTTATCGATGGATCAGTTGTTTCTCGTAAATATTGTTCACTTTCAGGTTGGCCTTGTGAATAAGCGGCTTGTGGATACGTTTGCGGAATGGGAATTCTATATTGTCTGGGCCCATTTAATTCAAATCCATTTGGAGCAGGAGCTTGGCGTACAAATTCTCGCGATCGGTGTTGTGGTGGGTAAGATGCAGGTCTTCTATAAACGCGTTGTTCATCTTCACTGGCTTGAGATAAATCACGATTTGCAGGTATTTGAACAGGAATCGGACTCTGAGTTAGATAGTTGTTTTCAGATGTAGATTCTGTTGTTTGTTCTTCCTCTTCACGTCTATCTGGCTTTCTTCTTGGAGGTTTTGAATAAATTCTTTCCGTTGTACTTGTTGTTTGTGGATTGGAATTTATTGAATTTTGTATTTGAGCTGCTCTAGACCGTGCCGCTAATACAAGAGCAGGTATTCTTGGAGAACTAGTCGTCGTAAATAATGGTCTTACATTGCCAGTAACGCCACCATAAATGTGACTTGAATCTTCACCAGCTGATTGACTGTAAATTACTTGTTGTTGTGCTTCAAAATTCTCACTATTATCTTCGGATAATTGTCTTCTCAGGAAATTCCCTCTCACAGGTTTTCTTTCACTCTCCCTTTCTTTTTCATCTATAATTTCAACAACAGGTTTTGCAGTCGTATCTCGATTACCAATTTGAACTTTTGATAAATGATCTGTTATTTCCAGTTTATCTGGCCTAGATATTTGCTCTACTGTCTTAAATGTAGAGCCAGGTAGAGGCGTTGGTCGAATATTGATAATTGGCTTTTGTGATGGAAGAGATGTTGCATAAACAATAGTAGTTGTTGGTTCTCCTTTTCTGGAAGTTGCAGTTGTGTAATCACCTTGCCTTGTTAATGACGAGTATTGGTTATTATACGCTGAACGTTCAGTGGAAGACAGCAAAATTCTTCTTTTAGGAATCGATTGTATAACATTCGATCGAGTAGGTGTTGCTGCTGAGCTCGTTAAATAAGCTAATGAAGCCGGTCTTCGAGTTGTCGATGCACCAAATGAACTTCTATTTTGTCTTGGTATATGAACCACGTCTTCCACAGCCGGCGCTGGAGTACTTTTTAAACCATTTGTTGTATTATTTGCAGTATATGAAACTCGCTTAATCTCACCATTTGAATCAACGTATCCATAAGTTCCCTTAACGTTTCCCAACACATCTCTGCTTTCAATTTTAAATGTTCCATCCTCTGCTTCATATCCAACTGTATAAGATCCATCGTCATTAAGCCGTCTAATTTGTTTAATTATTTCTAATTTTTGTGAATCTTTTGATTCGGCTTTATCTAAATCTAATTTTATATCACTATTGCTAGAAGTACTATCATCGTTAACAAATGCTCTTGTAGCATTTCCTGTACAATTCGATTGTGAAATTAATCCAAATACGCACATCAACCAAATTATCAACATTGTTGACATCTGCAAAGAAAAATAACAATATATTTGTTTTATAATTCACTCTCGATTATTAGAATTTATAATTTAATAAACAATAGCAAAACCACTTCACATATTTATATATTTATATATATATTTACAATTAACGAATTTTTGACCGTTAAATAAAAACAATTATAAACACTAAATAAAATAAGCAAACATATTTCCAAATTATAATCAGAAAGCGAAAAATATTTTAATTTCTTTAGTTTTTGTTGTAATTATTCATAAATCATAAGTTAAATTTTTTATACCAAGCAGGTATAATAAATATATAAATATTTCTTTTAAAATGATCTATTTTCGCAATTTAATGTGCACATATAATAAACAAACTAGCACCATTCATTGCAACGACGCGCACAAAATCACAAAACCATACCATCAAAAGTAATTAAAAATTTAAATAAATTCAGATAATCACCTTATGATGAGATTTAGATCCCATCGTCTTGTACAAGTCTGAACATAGCAAGATCACCGCACAAAATAACTTCTTGTTGTAGGAGTATGTTTACTTTATAACTTATACCCCATATTTTTGTTGGTAGTCAGTGGGATTAAAACAATAGATATGCAGCAAGTAAAAATATAACTTTTTCTGTATACAGGCGACCTTGCAACCACTTGCTCTCCCACACTGTATTAATATCACTGTTTTGTTTGTAAGGTATATACAAATAAAAGAAGAAAAAAAAAATGTTATATTGTGAGCGAAATTAAAATATAACTTGCAGTAGTTCCCTACTTTGACAAAACTATCGTGAGAATTATACTAAATCTATTGTTTACCTAAAAATACTGTATGTATATCGTTATGATTGTTTTAAATTTTTATTGAAACGTTTCAAAATAAAGTATTTGCAATTTTTATGTATATTTCAGGTGGTAGCAGTTAGCATATTCGTATAATAGCTATATAGTATATATATATATTATATATACTTATATATTTCTATTTATATATATATATATTTTTTTTTTAAATATTATATCTAAGTGGCTTTTCTTTTACTTGTTGAGAATGGTTTTCGTGTTTATAGTCGAGTAATCTAGTCAACTATAAATTTAATATGGTAAATCATAAATCTGGTATCGAATCGATTAATACTCAAATCAGAGATCTAATTCTTTTTATAAACATCATATCATAGCAATAAAAATCCTAATTTACAAATTACATGTCAAATTTGCCACTTTATTGTTTATTGCATTCTCTAATAAATTCAACATGATAACAAAATATGAATGATCGCGCAGAGCCTTCCTTTATATTAATTAGGTAACAAAATAGTACATTTAGTATTAATGATCTGCAATATTAAAAATATTACGTTATATACAAGGAACTAGAACCATATGTATTTATAATTCCTTGCCTAATGATATTATCATCAACTAAATTGCATAACATTTATATCCATTAAATGGGAATTCATAGATTTTTTTTCCTTTTTTTGTTTTTTTTTTTTGTTGAATGAATTTTTTTTAGACGAAAATCATATTATGTTTCTGACTGTATCACTCCATAGAATACATAGAAATGATAGTAAATTATATGAAATTTTTGTATGAAGAATTGAAAATTTAAACAGCGGGTAATTTATTTTTAATATCATATTGATATATACACACACATATATACTGCTCTACATAATTTTCAGAAATTGTGGTTTTCTATTTTTCATCACTTTTTTTTCATTTTTTTTATTTTAAATTTTACAGCATTGAATCTAATTTATTTATATTACATTTTATTAACAGTATTTAACTAAATATCCAACGTAATATATTTCAATTAAGAAAATATACAGGATTATATATTAGACTTTCCGTTTTCACAATGCATTTTTGTATCATATCGTTTTTACATAAAATGAAATATTCACAAAAATAAAAGAAAAAGAAAGAAAAAAAACCCATAAACAACAATTTTATTAATATTTGCATGAATTCGTATATTTCAAATTAATTGTAGTTAAATTTAATAGCATAAAACTACAATGACACCCCTGAATTAAGAAAAATATGTAATAATTCTCATTTTATACGCCAAGATAATGATAGATAAATATCTCTGATGTTTATCTTTTAAATATTAAAATTTAAAACATATTGAAATAAAGATTGTTGGACATGAGAACTTTTTTCTGTAGTATTTGAATACAATTTTTAAAGAATTTCATTGAAGAATAAGTTTGTATTGTGTGTCTGGACAATTGATAAAAATTTAAACTCTCAAGAATAAAAAAAAAAAAAAATATATAATTTTTAATATTGTTCTTCCTTTACTCAGATAGATATGATATTGTATACATTTTGTTTCTTCTAGCACAAGCAAGTTAATATAACAACAATATATTTTTAGTATTTGAGCAAGGTGAATATTAAACGGCCTCATTTTGTTGAATGATTTATGTATGAATGATTATTAATAGAGGTATTAAAATTGAAAATAATATTTAAGATTTATTATAGGCTCTCCCAATCCCCTAACTAGAATATAATAAATTTGACATTTATTTTGGTTTTGTACATCATATGGCCTTTAACCTATTTAATTTAAGTGGCCTATAATATTTTAATATTATAGGAAGTTTGTTTTTTTTTTTTTTCCAGTAAGAATAAATCGTTCATAATTTATAGAATAATATTTTATATTTTTCTAATGTTCCGTGAATGCTTTTCACGCTGTGTTTTTGTTAGAAGATTTTTCTTTTATGATTTAAATTTTTGAACAAATTCTCCGATAAATAAGTATTTAACGCGCTAATAGAATGTTAAATTTTCGAATATGTGAATATTACTCAGTGTTGATGATTTATTTGATTTTTTTTAAAAAAAGTCAGATATTTTTTTTTTTTATTTAATTACAATACTTATACGTACTTGTATTGATTTTTTTTTTTTTGTAATACCGATTTCTTTGATTTTTTTAATTTGAAATACTTGAATAAAGTAAGTCAACTGTGAAAATAGAAGTAAGTATAGTAATATACACTAATAAATTGGATAATAATAAAAAGAGGAGATTTCCAACTACCCCGTCCCCAAAAAAAAAAAGTTGGACATTATTATTTTCAATATAATATTTCTATTTGTTCAAAAATAATAGTTCATTTAGCAGCAAAAAAATACCCCAAAATATTTTCAATAACGAATAATATTTAAAAACAGCAAATACTTTACATTTTTTTTTTTTTTTTTTTTATAAATACACTTCTTAACTATTTAAATGATACAACTGAAGTTATAAATAAGTAGATGATGTTTTCTTTAGGCTTTATATTTGTGTTTTATTTTAATACTGTTAATATTTTACTCTTTCTAATGGCCATAATTGAATTTTCTTTAAGTTTACCATGAAAGCTGAAAGCATGTAAAATTTTCTTCTTTTTTTTTGAATTATTAATGCGCTCGTAAATCTGTCTTGCATAATTACACTACATTTATACATCGTACCCAAGCTTAACTAACTTGTAAAATATATATAGCGACATAGCTTACTATAGCAATGGTGTTGCCCGGAAAATATAAAGCAGGAAGAAGAAAAGTTCGTTTTTAATTTAATTAGCGATGCGCTCGCTCACTGGTACTTGTTTCATTTCTACACTTTTTTTTGTTCCCTGTGTTAAATGAAAACCAGATTAATATTATTTTTAATTATTTACTACCTTATTATTTACTATTTTTTTTTTTTTATATATATATGTATGTATATATTTAAAAAATATTTGTATGTATATATTTTCAGTAGCGTTGAAATCATTTAAAACTAAATAAACATTTTATTGTATAAAAATAGTTCTTCAGTTTATTTTTTCTCACATAATATACATTTTGTTTGTATATAAATAAAGATAAATGTGAGACTTGTTCAATTACTGCCGGTGTATTGAATAGATTTTTTTTTATTATTACAATATTATTTCAGTAAGATGTAATATCTATGGACTTAAATGTATATTTATCTTAAATTCTCTCTAGTGAAAATAATAAAGTTTGGACTATACTAACTAGATGATCAAATCAATGAAAATTTACATCTTGTCCAAAAAATCAAGATTCCTGATAAACTCTTAACAGTCTTAACACATTAAATTTATATATGTTATATTCCGGTCGCACTAATAAGCCGTGTTCGGAATAGACAATTTTATTTTGAATATGATAGATGAACATCTGAAATTCATCTAAATGATATGATAAATGATTTTAAATACGTAATAATATTATCATCTAGATGAAGATGAAAGATGAGCACGTGATTTTTTAAATAATCTAGATGAGATAATTAGATGATTACCTTTTCATCTAAAATGATATCACCGATCACTACTAATAAGTATATTTATTATTTTGATTTCTTGGATGAACTACTGCGTATAACATAAGCAATAATATGCTTCCATTAAAACTTAAATGAAAAAACCTGTTATTTGACATGTATACGGATTCATTACGGACTGGTACAAATGCGGCTGATGCACAAGTCCAAGTTCGAGTTTTCAAATATTAAGGCTACAAAATGTTTTTTTAGTCAGCCATCGCATGAAACATCATAAACATGGAAAGACATTCCACAGAAAACTAAGTTAATTGAAAAAATCTTGAAGAAATCGAAAATCCTAAACGAATTTCATTTAAAATTAAACAAAAAACGATTTTAAAGGTTTGCAATCGATTGAAAAAAAAAAGTTTTATGTCAATTTTTATTCTTCAATTCAAAAAATAAACGTTACATATAATTAAATTATTATTTCCTGCGGAATATTTTAATAAAGAGTTTTTAGTGTAAAATCTAATAAAATATATTTTGTTGAACATTAGTTTTGCTTCATTTTTGAAAAAATATAGAAGTTTTGGAATCGTGATTTTTTTCTTTTTTTTTTTGTCCCTTTTTTATGAATATTTTGAAAACTAGTCCGACGATTTTCTTGAAATTTTAGTATGTTGTGCAGCTCAAGGTGAAACGCAAGTGTCCAATTTTCCAAAAAATTATACTTTTATTCTACGTATCTTTTTGAGAAACGTGCAGCACTCCTAATAACGCATACGTACGGGTGCGTCAAAGAATTTATTTGTTAATATAAGAAATTTTGAAAAATAATACTAATATGTAATAACAATTTAAAAAGAAAATCGCGATTTTTTAACATTTCTATCCATCTGTACCAATTTATTGGCAACTTGTTTATAATAAAAATTATTTTCTTGCGGATTTTTTTTTGAAAGAAAAGCTTTTTTTATTGGGATTTTGAAATATGACTTTTTTTTAAAATTTTAAGTAAGGGAGTTTGCATGGAGATTTGGGACGTATGAATCAATTATCCAGACACACATTTCTATCAAGTTTAATTATCTAGGCCCATAAAATTTAATAATACACAATTTATTTTAATATGCTCATGATTATTGCTTTAATTTAAAACAGTATACAAATATTTTACATTGTTCATGTTAATGTTAAGATACACTTTTTTCCTATAAATTCAAAGCCAATAATAAATATGAAAGATGTGCATCATGACTGAAGTGGGGGAAATATAATAATTAGAAAGAGATTTTCATAAAAGTTTTCTTATTAATAGAAAAAAAAATGTCACAGAGCATTTGCAGAGAAACACAAATTTGTTACATTTATCGAATATCTATACAATGAATATATATGAATGCAAATTAATTATAGGCATTGACAATAGTATTTTCATGATTTTTATTTTGCTATATTGTATTTATTTTTATGTTAGGTGAACTAGTTATCAGTGTGGAACAATTAAGCCAGCAAATAAAATCTATTAAAAACGAGGAACAATTAAGCCAGCAAATAAAATCTATTAAAAACGAAAGCGATAATAAAAATAAAATCACATTGGCAAAAAAAACTTCATGTTCAGTTTTGCTAACCAGCATATGGGCATATAAGCTGGCCGTAAAATACGGGTGAGGCTTTCAGAAAGAATTTAGTCCGCTTTATTAAGAAAAGAAATAATTTTAAAGTTACAATTGCTGGTATGTTAAGGGACGACGATTATACGGGTAAGCCGGAGACTTTATTATTGATACAGTCTGTCTGTACAGCGTTTAGCTGTATATTACATATTTTTTATTGTGCGGTCACAATACTTCATTGTAAGTAAATATTGATTCGTTGATCTATTAATACTAAATGAAATATTTTTATCCAATAAAAGATAATTCGTTCAATTTAAACTTTAAGTACATTTGATGATTTTCATTATACGGCACTGCAGCGGCAAAATTAAAACATTTTTAAATATTTAATAACCACAACAAAGGGTACAATGAAAACCTACCCACTAAATTATCATCAAACGAGATTCCATTTTACTTGCGTTCTACTTTCTTAATAACATTTCTGTACTCTTATCTATTTCGAATTTCGTTCAAACGTTTGTTTTTCATTAATTAAGAAGGATTTAATGTCTTGTTTATACAATTATTTTTACCATTATCATTTTACACACACACACAAATACAACACACACGTTTATTACGATCGGTTTTTGATCAATATTTTATGATTTCGTTGTATGTTCGTTGTCATATTTATATATTATTAATATATTATATTAATATTTGTACATAAAAATATACAAACAGCTTACGATTTATTATTAGATACTTATTTATATATATTGGAGTACAAAGCTTCTTTCACTTTTCATTAGCCACGCAATATTATGAATTTTCAAAAGCATAAAAAAAAAAAATTATGAGAAAAAAACTGTCTCAATGGTTTCATTATATGATTCAAAAATTATAATTAAATATTACTTAAATTACAAATGAAATTATCTGTTAATCTAAGTCATTAGATACATAATGAATAATTACATTAAAAATATTCCATCTGGTAATTAAAACGAATTAATTATTTAATATATATTTCTAAATTCTGTGTTTGGTGAAAAACTATCTGTTTTGACTAAAAACTTTATAATTGTGTATTTATTATCTTTTAAATCTATAATTTTGACAAGAAAATGCAATATACGCAATAGTTTAATAATAATGCGAAAACAAAACATAGTTAATTATGTTATTTAAGAGATGTATTTAAAGGCAAACAATAAATGATATTGGATGTGCGAACATTAGTGAGTATTAATATTTTATTAAATGATTCATTTGATTATGTGATTTAATGATTTTTTTTCTTATATGAAGGCCAAGCAGACATAAATTTTAGAGTTAGGTTCGCTTGAAATATATAGTGATTTTCAAAAATAACCATTCATTTTCTGGATTTTTTTTTTGTAACTGCCACCTAAAAAATGCTAGTTACATTTCCACCAAACACTTCTGCGGAATACTTTTTTTCAAATACTCACATATACACATACAAAACACATTTTACCGGTAGACCTCCGAGGTAAGAAGTAGCCGAGAGTTGAACAAGCTCAAAAATGAAGCAAAATGTGAATTTGATAAAAAAAACATGCTGCCAATGGATTGATACTCCACTTCATTTTTTTTAGAAAAACCAAGAGCGAATAATACCGTAAAAAAAAGCTGGCAAATTTTCCCAAAATTTCATATTCGCGTCGACATTGAATTGTCACGTCTATTTTTGCTAGTTATAAAATATAATGGAAATCTGAAATTTTTATTTCTTAAAATTATTATTTGTTGATCAAAATAATCTCTCACTTTTACTCAATTAATCATTGATTCCTTTAATGTTTTTTATTTTATAATGATGCAGTATTCAGATTAGGTCGGAACACATCTGTTTTTTCAAGCGAACAAAATTAAAAAAGCTACTAAACTTACAAAAACTATTGTTGATTTTTTTCAAAAATGAAGTAATATTACAGATTTTGACTTATATAGTTTTATATTATTGTCTGTTTTAATCACAATACGTCATAATCGAAATTATTTTGCGACATAACTATTGTGTGTATATAGTATTAAAGTTATTTTGCTTTGTAAAATTGTAAATGTTTTTATTCATTACTAACTTAAAATATGTGAAGATTCCATAAATACTGTTATTATACTAGCTTACGACATTACCATTCAGCTATGCAATAAATGTTTTTTTTGGCATTTTTGCTATGGGGGTTAAATAGTTGTATATTTTGTAACTAAAAACATTTTTATAACTCTGGATACACTATTATACAATGAAAGTCATATAAGGATACCTAAATTATAGCTATATATTCGGCTGCAAACAACTATTATATACAGGATAACAATATATTCATGTGTGGTGACGACATATAAATCTTGAATTTTAAGGACGTGGATATGTAAGGTGTTGCATTTGGTGTAAAAGTTAAACTAATGTAACTAACGATTATGATTACCGAATAATATAATTTAAAAAAAAAAAGAAAAGTAAAAAGAAGGAACTAGCTAGCCCATATATATAACATTGCAACGAACTATTTACTATTTACGTACAATTGTACATAATAGTAGTTCTAATTGCTTATACGCGGGATTTTGAGTTTATATTTACAATACTTTTTTCAGGTTGTAATCCATTAAATCTCTTACTGGTATAATATCCACCCGGTAAAAAAATGAATACACTACAGCCATAGTACAAGCATAGTACAAGTACACTAGAGTGGCCCTTATTTTAAAAAGTTCCGAATTGAGCTGATTGCGCCCCTAGTTTTTTTCGTATGTCCTTAAAACTAACTCCTGTAATTTTTTTTTTTTTTTACGCTTTTAAAACGCGCCAA
>JAABKK020023832.1:0-17506 GCA_011634745.2 Catotricha subobsoleta | reverse complement strand
TAATTTGTAATTTGTATTTTGTATTTTCCTGCCATTTTTAAATGTAATTTGTATTTGTATTTCAAATACAAAAAAAAGTATTTTTGCCATCCCTGATATATACATATATATATATTATTTTTTAAATACAATATCATCATGCAGTTTATACACTCAAAAATAAATATACAGGAAAAATTTCAATCGCAACACTAAAACAAAACAAAAACAAAAAAGAACTTAGTCAATAATCCAAACGTAAAATAATAATTTTATTTATATTGAAAAGCACGCTCATCGTTTTTTTTTCTTCCCTTTATTCATTTCTACTACTTAAACTATAAAAATTAAAATACACATACCCACTTATTATTAAATATAAATACAAACAAAAACATAACAGAAGGAAAACTATAATTTTGCATCATAAACAATATTTCCCATTGTGCTCATTATTTTCAACTATATCATGCATGATACAGTATAATAAAGTAATAAATTATTTAACTGGAAAAAAAAATTGAAGAAAAAAAAACAACGATATTATGTTTGATGCTCGTCGTCGACGCGTTTATAGAACAATAAAAATATAAATATACGAGGATATAACGAAAATTTTGCTTGCGTGATAAGTTTGTTTTTGACTTACAAAATATCAGGGGTAAGCGTCGCAGTTACCAACCCTCTCTATGCTACAAGCCCTATGCTCTATATAATATTGAATTGTAATAAAACATTCCACACACAAAAGAAAAAAAAATGTGAATCATAATACGTTACCTACAAAAAAAAAAAAAAAAAACATATTTTTCTTTATAGTTTGGATATTATATATGAATTCACCCAGTTCACAGTGGGCTATTATACCGACCTGTAAGGAAATATGTATTGTAATTACAAAGAAAACATTTTCCAATAACAATTTTTGAGCTGATTGGTTGTAATTATATGTTAATATTACTGTGAATTTGATTTCAGTTGAATGTGAAAGCTTAATTTTTGTATTAAATTTATTTGTAGAAATTAATGCAATCTGATATGTTGTGTTATTTGAAAATATTCTCGAATTTTATTGTAACTGCGGCAAATAATGATTAGACTTAATTAAATCTATACCGTAATCGTAATCAAATCAATTAAAATGTATTTATTATGACACTAGTTACAGGAAAAATATAACTCGCTTGAGTTAAATACTTACTAAATAATCAATAATAAATATCATTACATAACGTAACGTGGATTTCTTAGGATCAGAAACTATGATGTACACAAACAAGTATTGAATTACGTTGGTAATTCATTTTCTTTATTTGAAACCAGTGTGATAGAAAAAAAAAGGTATTATCATAAACATTTGGCTAATAAACATTTTTCAGGGGCTTTTTTTTTTTAGAATTGAGGTAGCTTTTCAGCGCACATTATTACTTAATTTGTTTGATTTTTCTTTCGTATACGGACCTAAAACAAAAAAAAAGCGACCCCATAGCTCTTTACCACTATGCGATATAAGCTAAGCATGTTTGCGTTATATTTTAATGCGTTCTTAATTTATTAACCTTTATTTCAGTATAAATACAATAAAGAACAAAAACACGCATTATTACCATTATGGGTTATGGTTTCTCTTTAGTTTCGAAATTTACGATACAAATATTTTATATATTATTCTCATTTATTAATTCTGTAGCAATGAGTTTATGTTGTAAATAAAATATCTATTTTTCCACCTAATTATGCTTATAGTCGTTTTTCATTTATGAATTCTCTTTAAAATATTGTGTATTAATTTTAAGAAAAGTCTCATAATTAAATAAAGAATATTCATTAATTTTGTTGGCTATTAATATTATTTTATTTGAATTTAGATAAGTAAACATAAACAATATTGTAATTATAGTCCTAATGGCAACGAAAATATCACATTCGTGATTATAAATCGAATCCATACAATTATGTACAAATTTATTTGTATTTTGTTATTAATACGACATAACCATGCAATATCTCTAAATGACATCATCTTGATAATTATAAATTTTTATCATTTAGCCTAGAGTAATAAAGTGTATTAATACGACGAAATGTATGCTAAATTCAAAACTTGTATTCAATATCTAAACCTCTAGAAATGTATTCAAACATTTTAACTTGTCATTCAATCATAATCATCAAAGCAATAGCTTGAAGCTGTGTCTTCAATGTAGTCAAAATCATTATGATTAGCTTAGTTAGAATATAATCGTGTACGTAGATATTTTTAGATAAAATAACGATTTATATAATATATGAAGAGATATATATATGCAGATGTATGTAATTATTTCTGTAGTTGATATATTAGTTAACTCAACTCAAGGCTTAAATAATTGCACTCGTACACATTACCTTATACAATAATGATTATATAACATCAACACACAAAATTTAAATTATATAAGACTAACCAAATTATAAGATGTGAAACTGTAAGAGCAAAGATGCTCTAGAGTCTAGATTATAAACAACCAGGGGCCTATCGCCCTGAACTTAAATATATTCTAAACGAAGGGTCGCACAGAAAAGTGCCTATCAGTATCAATGACCCCCACTTATTTTCGGAGACGTATCCAATCTCTAACTCTAGTGTAAATATTATTAAAAACTTTTGTGGGGTCATCAAAGGGGGGCGAGTGCAGTAATTGTAATTCTATAAATGCGAGAACTAGTTACCATAAGAAAACAAGTGGTACGTCTTATTCAATATATTCATTAAACATCTGCTTTGGCAGCTCGTAGAAAGCTCCATTTTTGGTCTATTTCATAGAATCTAATAATGTAAATACGTACTTACCACAAATAGTTCCTTTTATTTGATCTAAATAAGTTAAATTCCAGGAAAACTGTAATCCATTCATTACTTTTTAAATATTATTTTAAGCAGTAAATTCTAATAGCAAGATACTGGCTCAGAGGCAAATGCGATACAAATACTTCTATGTATGTACTAATAATATATGTACTCTGTATATTTTTTTTCTATTTAATATACATCATGATAATTAGTAGAAATTAAAAAAAAAAAAACAATTTCAATCTCTCCTGCAGCAAGTACAGCTTTTATGTATGTTTCAATAATAAATGGTTTCAATAAATAAATATTAAATGCTTTTAATGAGAAACATAAATTACTTCTAATTGAAAATTGGTATCTTTTAAAGTAAATTATTCATTATATATGATTATTATGGACATTTTAAATGGTTTTGATAAATACTAATACAAATAAATCATTAAAGTAAAAACATATAAATTCAATTTTATGGAAATTAAACATATTGAAATATGTATGAAGTATGAAGCAAATACGTATCAGAAACAGGATTTATTTTAAAAAAATTAAAAAATTTAATAATAACAAGTCTTTATTGTTATCAACACAGACATTTACAGACCTAATCATTTGTTGAACATTAACCATAACCATATCAACATAATTGTGCATTTCTGAGGTAAAAGTCTATATGAAAGAACTAAGAATTGAATTAAAAAGTTATGGGTAGCTGTAGAGCAAATAATTTTTGTATCTCTTATCGTTTATAAGTTATATGTGCGCAGGGCCGTACCTATTAAGAGGCTCGTGAGGGCTCAGCGAGCTCTAGAATTATAAGAGCCAGCTCTAGGAAAAGCAAAAATAGTATCTTTTTCAAGTTTTCCAAAATACGATTTGCATACAGCGTGGTTTTTTTCAAGGCCTATGTATATAAATAGTAACTTAATATATTTTTTCTGTGTTTTTATATCTTACATTTCAAATTAAGTTTGGCAACCACGATTAACTTATTTTTGACCACCATAAGCCATTTGAACCACGTACTTATAAAATATAATATCAAATATTCGAGGCTTAGCCAGCTCTGTGATTTTGCGCTGGTTACGGCCCTGTATGTGCCAAAAACCACCAAATTGATTACGGCGTGGGACGTGTACAAATAAGGGTATTGTGTTTTAGAAAATAATTAGGGGTCGGTATTAACTACTCGGTAATGGATGATTTTTCTCTTTAAGGTTCCTTTTGGAAAAAAAAATATTGATTTATTTGACCCATTGGCTTTGATTGATAAATATTTATTTTATAAACAGAAATTCTTTTTTGTGCTCATTAAAGATAATAATGATGATGACCTCGCTTAGTGACGATTTACGAACGAAATTATTTAACATTACATAGGAAATTTTATTATTCGCAATCAAATTTTCATCAATTTTTTTCTTTTTATTATGTATTATTAAATTTGTCTAAATGTTATATCATATACCTATATATCATATATGTATTATGTTCGATTCAATAAAATAGCGTTTAATTGGAATTGATGATTATATGCTCTTAAAATTGTTTATTAATTAAATGAAAAGTCAACAGATTAATTTTATAGTTTGTCTCTTCGAAATAAATATTTTCCCAAAATTATAAAATTGTATTAATGAATAATATAATTTACTTCAAACTCATTGCTACTTTGCTCGATCTTTATAATTCTGAAAAAGGTTTATATATAATATACATATACTTATACCGTGTAACAATGTAACAAATTTTATACGAAAATTTGGTTCGCTAAGTATTTGTTATGTTAAATTTGAGAAATAATGTTCCGTCATTATCAATAAATTTCTGCAGATTTTCAATGTTTTAATGCTACTTTTCCACCTTTCTATACATACACATATTTACAACGTAAGTATTCAATAAATTTAACGCGTTAATGAGCACCATAATTTTCCACACTTTGTTTCGAGGTTGGGGAAACCTTAAATGAAAATATTTATACAGGCAATATTGCTGCAGATGGGGAAGGGGATGCTGGATGGCGTGAATAGATTGGTAAAGGATGAGAAAATTGTAATATCGCATTGTATTATCTTAAGGTAAAATCAATCTTATAAATTTATTTTACGTTGATGGAAGTAAAAGGTGAAGATGGAACGAAATCCTATAATAAACAATTAGATTAGGAAAAATGGTTCTTCTATTTCTTTTCTTTTTGATTATTTTGTATATTGATCTTAATTTTAACTACGAAAGCGTATTTTCACCGCTATAAATGTTGTTTGTATGTTAATTAATAACATTAATTGTACTGTTTGATTTTAATTAAATTTCCAGAAATGGATTCAAAATTATGAGTGCGAGTATAAAGCTTTTAAAAGCCAATTAAAATTTCTATGATAAGATGGAAGTTATAATTTGATTCGTTCAATGAAGATATAAAAATACAGTTGAATAATAATAATGAAATTAAATTTATATCGGAACATTTTCATTTATTTTATTCTCTGAAGATGTATTGATTGAAAGTGGGTTATTTTATTATAAGCACGCAAATAAAATGTTTAATTTATTTGTGCAACAGAAAAATTGAAATGAGGAATGAGACACACGACAGACATAGCGATTCTAAATATGAACAAAATTTTAGGATAGTGACAATAAGTCTATGGTGTATTACAAAAATTACATCCATAATATTTTAGCGTTAAGGCTTTTTAAAAATCTTTTTTGAAAGCAACTTTTAGTGTTCTTGTTTATAATAACAAATGTTTAAACTTCTAATCTTAGATCAATAATATTTATCATTATTTACGAAAATAATTTCCGGATAATAAAGTATTAGGCTTTTTGATTAAAATTAAACATTATTATTATAGTTCAACGCCTAACGTTATACTTATACCCTATTAATAATAAAAAATGAATATCTTCAACTCATTTTGTTTTTGTTTTTTTTTTTAACAATTTATAAGCAATTTTCCTGCTTTTTAAATTCAGAAAGTACAGACGTTATCAAAAACAAACAGCAAAATATAATTTAAAAAAAGTTATTTTCACTTTAAAAATTAATATTTATAGTCCAGTATAAGTCAACAGAAGTTTATTGAAATATAATTAATCCTTTATCCTGCGTCAGTGGGTCAATTTTACCCACTTTTACATGCTATTAGATGTATATAAGTAACTGTGTAGAGGCAGGATTAGGGTTAAACGTAAGAAAAGAAAGAGATAAGCTTAAGCATATTAGTAATGTTTGTTCAGTGGTAAATATCATAATTCTAAAGATAAATTAAGAAAAAAAAAGAAGACTATAATTATTTTATATGTAAATGTAAAAACTGTAGAGAAGTGAAAAGCAAAAATAAATAAAATCTTATATGATGCGCTTCAAGGTCTTCTAAATTTCTAATGAGTTCCCGCATTAACAAAACATATTATTTTTTATATATCGTAATTATGATAAATAAAAACTTATACTTTATACATATTATTTGTAATTTGTATATCATAGGTTTCACAAATTCAAGTGTTTTCATACAAAAAATAATGAAATTAAGTGTTTTTTTGAAGGCAAATAAAGAAAAGGAAAATAAAATGTAGCGGTTTGGGGATTCGAACCGAGGTTATCATTCTTTTCTTTACTTTGAGTCTGGCGTATTCCCCTCCCACTCGGCTATCTGTTGCGTTGAAATAAGTAGATCCATTGTGTAATATAAATACATGCATAATTAATTCACAATATTTATGTAACAAAATTATATCATTTGAATTTAAATTTCATACCTGAAAATTTACATTAAATACATAAAAAAAGACACAAATTTAAAGAAGATATATATTTAATTATATTGAGAAATTTCATATAATTATATATTACATATAAATAATATTAATAAGTATGAGTTTAGTTCATATTGTAAATGTATAAGTATTTTAACATTTTTATATACTGTCAAATGAGTATTTTACTCATACTTATAAGTTATAAGTATAAATTATATATTAAATATTATATATTTTTAAGTATGAAAAAAGTACAAATAAAATATAAATCTTATATCGTTTCGATATAAAAATTGTTAGCTGGGGTCAGTTCTTCTCTATAGTATTAAGACGAGACGAATAATATTTACATAAAAAGTTTTAAACATTTTTTTGAATTTATATGCAGAGATGACCAGGCGTATTGAAATATTATACTTTAAAAGTATATAATTTGGTACTTGCAAGCACCTACAGTACAAGTACCTATACAGATAAAAGTACTTAAATAATTGGAACTTAACCAATTATTTTCAATATATAGGTTCCTATAAGTACCAAACTATTTACTAAAATATAATATTTCGATATTCAGTACTTAAGTAAGCTCATCTCTGCTTATATGTTCGAAACATTTTACTGAAAATTCTCAATTTTCTTTACAACAAATTTTAAGTTAAATTAAACTATAATACTATAAAGATTACGCGTAGCAACTATTTACACAATTTCAACGATATTTTAAATTTCCAGACAGTTCATTCATACTATTATTAGTTATATAGATACAAATATTTTAAAAAAAAATCTTGTATTAAATATATAGAATATAGAAAACGTTGAATAGCAGAGATAATACCAAGTCAATATTTGTATTATGTGTCTTTTTTTATAATTAATTACATATTATTAATTTCATAGATATTGAATCGACCGTTAATAATATTAACTTAATAATCTAATGATATTCTCGGTTATTGGTAATTTATTTATATATAGAGACGTTTCGGAAGTATCCAACTTCCACCTTCAGTCTAATATACAGGGTATCTCATAACAAAGGTACAAACTGGTGGTTTTTCGCACATATAACTTATAAACGATAAGAGATACAAAAATGATTTGCTCTACAGCTACCCATAACTTTTTAATTCAATTCTTAGTTCTTTCATATAGACTTTTACCTCAGAAACGCACAATTATGTTGATATGCTTAAAATAGATGTTCAACAAATGATTAGGTCTGTAAATGACTTTTTAAGATTTGTAGAAGTTGTGAGCATTCCAAAATATGTCCTACTCAGACTTCAAATGGCTGTAACTTCTAAAATACTCTGAATTCGGTAAAAAAAATATTTTATATTTTCGACTTAGAATGACGCTAGGACCACCCCCTAGAAATTTGTACCTTTTGTTATGAGACACCCTGTCTATGAAGGTAATGAAAATATTACCTCATTCAACAATATTAAATACTCAAAAAACTACATTATCTTAGTTAATCATTTCTTAAGCGAATTTAATTAAAATAAACATAGTTTAAGGATTGCTTTGCTGAATTAAAATTTGGAAATTCCAACACTTATCACTTATTTATTATAATGTCAACGATATAATGACAACTTGTTATTTATAGTTTCGGTATAATTTTATTAAATATTTTAAAAAACAACATGTAAATTGTTCTTAGAATATACAACCCAGAGACAAGGCAAAGAAAAATAAAATCAAAATAAGACTATGCGACCGTTATAAAAAAAAACAATATAGTTTGTGTTTCAAAGGAATTAAATTAGTTAAGCCCATACCACACAGAACCTTCTAGCAATTTAACTTGGACAATTGTATAAACAGAGCGAGAGCAAAATCACATATCAATGATGAGTTCGAAAAATGAATGATTTGTTGAGATATTGAACTATATTTGAAGGCCTCAGAGCCAAAGGTGACCAACTGTTTTTTCCTGCTATGCAATTTCGATCTTTATGCGTAATGCATATAAAGATCAAAATCGCATAGCAGAAAAAAACAGTTGGTCACCTTTGGCTCTGAGGCCTTCATTTCACATTAAATTTTCAAGTCAAATAGCCATCGAACTCTTCTGTCATATGTGATTTTGCATTCACCTTTAATTCTTTTTACATAATTTTTCAAGTCAAGTTGCTAGAAATCTGTGTGTGGCTATAATCAGAAGTAATTCTGATATCGTTTATAATAGATCATTTACCGCTGTTGAGGTTATGGTACAATTGGAAATAAAATAGTGTAAGAGTGAGCGAGAAACCAATACAATTGGTGTAACAGAAAATGTGTATTTATTTGGTAGTGAGAAGTGAGAACATAAACGTTGCCTCATTTTCAGCATAATTTGTTCTATTGTACGTTAAGTTTATATGGAAATATATTTGAGAAATATGAAATCCCAACAGTTCGTGATAAGCATAGATGATTTAATTGCTCCTCTTTATTATAATTCTACAAACTATATTTAATTCACTAACTAACTTCAGTCAATTTTTCTAGTTCTTGCAACAGTTTTCAAGATTTCGAGCGGAATAAAACACATACTGCATTCACTAGCCTTTTAAATAATGTTTTTAGGTCTAAAAAACAAGATGCGCATCAAAATACGAAAGCATAAATGAATTTTGAAATCATAAGTTTAACAGTTTATGGACGACCACATAAAATATTATTGAAATTCCTCTTAATCCGCTTTAAATGTTTTGTTTGTTTGCTCATATCAAGCGAAAAATTACATGTTTCATCCTAAGGTTAGCGCCTTGAGAAAGGAGTAAACAAGTGCTTCAAAATGTCGGCATTTTTTTTTTTTTAATTTATAAATTTTGCATAAGAAGTTAAATGCATCCGTTAATCAAAATTTATATTATTATTATTTTTTTGTACAGATTTTTTTGTATACTTGTATTTGTAAAAAGTTGTTTGTAATTATCATAGCATCGGGTATTATGAATTAATTAAAAAAGTTTACCAGTTTTTTTTTTGTGTTGCTCAATCCAAATACGATCAGGTTTTTTTATTATTATTATTATTTTAAATGTTAGTATCTGTGATTCGTTATGAAGTCGTAGGCGCTAACTATCCAATCATCCAATTCTTGAGTAAGATATAAAAGTAGACGAACCAGTCGCATCGCTTGTTAATTCTCCTTTAGCTTCAAGACCGATCAAATCGTAAGTAAATTTATATAATTTTAAGTTTGAACAGTTGGCAAAAAAATCTGTGATCCATACATTTAATAGTTTTTATATTGTTTATATTGTTTATATTGTTTATTAAAAAAAAGTTTTGCATCGGCACTGTTATATTTTCAATCTCATATCTGTGCTGTTTTAAGTGTTATTACATATATAAAATTATGTATAAGGTCATAATTTGTACTAAAAAGATAGTGATATAAGTAATCAATATTTAAAAAAATTGAAGCTAATATAATTTACAAATATTTTTCAGTTGTGTTTTTGTAAACATGACGAAACGTTATACAGAATAAGTAAATCATATACATAGATATATATAGAATAGTTTTCGTTTTCATATTACATATTTGTATAAGCGCTAATCAAATATTTGATTTCTATAATTTGACGGTTTTTACAATTCAAATGTTTTATGTAAATTAATGCTATTACATTTTTAAATGAATAATAGCATTTGCAATAATACGAAATTTTGTATATTCGTCTTAATTTTCTTAAATAATTTAAAATAAAATTTTCCACTTCTTGTTTAAAATGTGGACCTCACTATTAGGGTGGATCGATATACTTTTTTCATACCTTCTACCACCATTTTTTTTAGTTACATATCGCCTCTTAATTAATTTGAAGACAGAGTTTTGAAAATGAAGTGGATCTTCGATGTGCTGTAAGCCTCCGATGTTGTAAAAATTGCACTATTTGGCAATATTTAAGATATTGTTATTTTGTACCGTTACAAATAAATGTATATCTGAATTATCGGATAGAGTAATGCGTAGTGCCCATACTCCACACAAGTTTCTAGCAACTTGACTTGAAAAATTGTGAAAAAAGAACGAGAGGCGAATATAAAATTACAAGTGAGCAAAGAGTTCAAGAAATACGAAAACATGTAAAAATTGACCCAATTTTTTAACCAATTTTTTCATGTTTCGTACTTTTTAAACTCTTTGCTCACTTGTAATTTTAATTATATTCGCCTCTCGTTCTTTTTTCACGATACAAAATTACAATGCTTCAAATATTTCCATTTTCACAACTGCGGAGGACTAGAGTACATCGAAGATCCGTTTTATTTTCAAAATCCTTTTTGTACGTTAATCAGGAGGCCAAATCCAACTACAAAACCAATGTAAGAAGGCATGAAAAACAAGAAATCGATTCACCCTACTCACTATGCTTCAATAATGTTTTAATTTCCTATAAAATCTGATGCAGAAAAACTCATATTATACAAAAATAACATTAATGACACACTAGTCAATGAAATATGCAAGTCAATTCTAGCCTCTCTTATAATTAAAACGATTTATTAGCATAAAATTGTTATGATTTTTTTAAATTTATACAAACCGGTTTCTCGATATAATATTTATATAAGAAGTGTTGGCTATTAGATGTAGCAAGAAAATTAACTTTTTATCTTGTTTAAATACGTTTTCAATAATAAAATATCATTTCAACTCACTTTCAATTTATAAGTATTCGAAACTGCTCAAATTTAACATCATTCTGTGCGAGCTCAATTATTTATTATAATTAATTACTCTATTATTTTCAGCAGACTAAATATTCTTTGATTGAATTCAATATGAAACTAATCATCTCAACTTTATTTTTAATCATTGCTGCAGTTTTTGCCAGCGACAAGGTAACCAAAGTAAGTAAAATTTATCACAATTTCAAAAGTATTAAAAAACTTATTAATTCCATAATATTTTATAAAATTTAGCTTCCGGTTACTGTTTACTACGAATCTTTGTGTCCAGACAGTCGTGCATTTATAACCGATCAGTTAAATCCAGCATATAATGATTTCAAAGATCATATTGACTTAAAATTTGTACCATTCGGTAAATCGAAAAGCTTAGATACAAACGGTGATGAATTTGAATGTCATCATGGTCCTCCAGAATGTGCTGGTAATAAAATTCAATCATGCACGCTTGAAGCACTTGCTGGTAAACAAGATTTACAAGAGAAATTTGTAGCATGTCAAATGAAAAAAGATTCAGATCCAACTGGAAAACCAGTATGTATTTAACAAATTAATTTTAGTCCATTTAGAATATTATCGAAAAAAATAAAGTTATTTACATTTATATTTATTCTATTATTAGTGTATTGAAAAAGCTGGTGCTGAATGGACAGCAGTAAAACAGTGCACCGAAGGTGATAGTGGAAAAAAATTGCAATTACGTGCTGAAACTGAAACCCAAACCGTTGGAAAACCATGGCCAAAGAATATTCCAACAATAGTTTATAATAATGTAAGTGTACTCTTAAGTAATAATATTTGGCTTTGGCTTAAATGCGCTTATTAATTCAATTTTTAAAAACGATATTCTTACTTTCTTACTTAATTGTAATTTTGACAGGTATTTGATCAAAACAAACAAGATCTTTCATTAACCAACTTCAAAAAGGTTGTTTGTGAATCATTTGCTAAGGACACCCCTGTTCCAGCTGTGTGCGTTTAAAATTTATCGAAATTATGATTGTTTTACATAAGTATTAAATAAAGTGAATTAAAAATATTTTTTCATTATAGTATTTCGAAAAAAAAAAAAATACATAGATTTTCGTTTTGTGAGCTTTTATCCAAAATGCAACTTATTTTTCAAAATTTCTACATTCACTTATCACTAAAGCTAATATTACACGTAAGTGTAAGTGCACTAACAATGAACAAATTACCACTAACAATGAACGTTTTGATCATTTTCGTTCACTAAAATTGTGAAAACGTTCATTGCTAATGGCAATTTGTTCATTGTTAGTCCACTTACATTGACGTGTAATACCAGTTTAATGCGGAAATTTACTTAATTTTGGATAAAATAAAGTAAGTAAGCATGGTACAATAACACATGGTAAGTAAGTACTTAGTGGTTTCGTAATTTTCTATTTTTTTTATTTGTGCACTTTTATGTACTTTTTTATATTCATGACAGATTTATAAAAAAAATACTTGAGTTTTTTCAAAATTTTCCATATTTCTCAAAAATGAAGTAAAATCTGATATAGGTTTAAATAAAATGTATACTTAAGTTTTAAATTTTATTTTTCCAAAAACTAATTTCAATAAAAATAATAATATTAATTATTATTTTTATTTTTCTTATTCTAACATTATTTAACAAAATAAAGCAATTTCATAAAATAATTCCTCTAAATCAACCTTTATATCTCCATTCGCAAATGTATTGAAATGACGTCATTTATACGCATGCACACATTACCACAAACAGTTTACAAACAATATGTTTTTAGCCTGTCTGCAGGTATTTATAAATAAAATAAACGCGAAACATAAATACGAACCAGCAGAACTTTTCTTTAAAATCTAAGGTTAGGTATAATTAATAAATGTGATAAATATAAAATTGTGCCAATTCATGTAAAGTAGTAGAAAATAGTTTTATGTAAATTGCGCAAAACCAAAATTACTTATTTATTAAAATAAAATAATTATGATTAAATAACTATCTCTCAGTGAGTGTTTTGCCGTAGTCAAGTTATAATGAATGTCAAATACTTAATAGTGATAGATTTTATTTATTGATTAGACGGATTGGCCGGTTTTACTTATAATTTTAATTCCATAAATTGAATTGTAAAGACGTGAAATTAAATCAGTACGTGATAATAAACATTTTTCAATAAAGCAATATTTAGTAGTTATATGTACAATGTACATACATATATTATAAAGAGTGAACAATAAAATCTAATGTGTCAGTAGTTACTTAATTCTTATTTTAACAAAAAAGAAAAGAAAATCAAGAATACTGCATATTAGCCATATCACACTACAGTTTTATCGTGTTGCATATTTATCTTGACCTTGAGGTTTGGAATAACTTCTAAGGGGTTGATTATGCAATTATGAGATGTATGGGGCAAAGTTAAGTCACAAGCAGAAATAAAATTCGCTCTTATGAAATTTTTAGAAGTTAAAATCCAATTCTCAAGATAATTATCTTGAGGATTTATGCTGAGAATTGGAATAAGTTCTAAAGGGTTGATTGCACAGAAAAATTGTGTAAGAGCGACTTTTACTTCTCCCCGCGACTTTATCCCATATACATCTTATAATTGTATGATCAACCCTTTAGAAGTTATTTCAATCCCGAAGATATATATTTTACACGATAAAAATGTAGTAATATACAGCTGAATTGCTAATTTCATGACAAGTGAATTCGGTTGTGCAATTAGCTGCTATCGTGAATTATTAAATCATGGAAAAAGTACATTGATGTAAACCATACTAATCGTAGCGTAAAACACTTTTTTTGTTGACACTAGTTGCGCGAGATTTTTCATTAAATTAGTGATAGAACAGTACAAATTTCAATAGATTTCCTATTAGAATATCATTATTTTTATATAATAATAAATATGGAACGCATAATTCGTGGAATCATGCGCTATCGTCATACAACACGTGAACAAATGGTTAAAGAATTCCAGAAAGTTAGGGATCATCCAGAGGTAAGTTAATAAAATCAAACATCCAATTTTATCAACAAAAAAATCGCATTTATGTACTTCTTGTTATTATAACATAAAATGTCTGTTAATATTTTGAAAGTATTTTAATTATTACAGCGCTAGTTTCGCCATACACATACATATTTTGATATAACTACTCGCGCAGCGCGCTCTTGTTATTCACTACATTCATACAAATACTTCTCTCAATACTGTGTTGTTCTTGTTGTTCTGTTGTGCTTTTTACATTATGTACATTGTACATATCATGTTTATGGTTTGTCTGACCTTGATTGAACTCTTTTCTTTAGTGCAGTATACACAATGTTTTCTAACCCTTATCGAACAATTATGCGTTCGATTTTATTTAATTATTTGGTATTTGCAGCGCGATGGTACAGATGTAATTTGGTCAAACATTTTTTAATTGCCATAGCATACCTACCTATATCTATGATTACGAATGTAAATAATTAATAAATTTTTATATTCTTTTAAAAATACAAAACATAAAATTATCCATCAGGAAGGTTATATTGGGCAATATTTCAATCGAAATACTGAATTAAATTCTAATCAATCAATCGAATATGAATTAATATACTAAAAGTAGTATTGGTAGTATTTTGTTTATTTTCGATCGTGTAAATTAACTTATATATTACGCTCGCCTGACTATTTGACATTTTGTTTTCTATTATCTACTGGTTTCTATTCATTAGTCGACTCACTCACTCATCGTCTGATGTCGCATGGTATAATCATGTATTATTGTCATAAGCAGCGTGCTCTAATTTGATGAATAAACAGCGTGAATTTAAATAATGTTTGTGGGTAAGTGAGTGAGTGTGCATGTATTTCGTAACAACACATGCTTCGAAAATAATCACCGCTGTTGTTGTTGTTGATCATTGATCGTATAAAAAAAACGCAATAGAAATACTTACTATGCGTTGTTTAAGTTATCGCAAAGGAATTATTTTATAAGTACATATATTTGAAAATGTAACTGAACAGTTTACTATGTAAATGATCATAAGTTTATTTGTTTACTTATTCTTTTCTTCATAATTTTTCTTAGCCAAAGGCTGTGTTTTTCACATGCATGGACAGTAGAATGATTCCGACAAGGTTTACAGAGACCCATGTTGGTGATATGTTTGTTGGTAAGTATATACGCAATATATTATTATAATTATTATTATTATAAACATTCCATTTAAAATTCTACAAATTAATGATTTCATTATTCTTACAGTTCGAAATGCTGGAAACTTAATACCGAATTCACAACATTTTCAAGATGAATATTTTAGCTGTGAACCGGCAGCATTAGAATTAGGATGCGTTGTAAATGATATTCGGCATATAATCGTATGTGGTCACAGTGATTGTAAGGCAATGAATTTATTGTATAGCTTAAGGTTTCCAGAAAATGCATCACACGTGAGTTTTACATGAAATGTATTCAACAGAAATACTAATTTTTCATTGAATATAACATTTTTTACTTTAAAAGTTAAATACAATTATTTCAGGATAAACGTCGAATATCTCCATTAAAAGCATGGCTCTGTGAACATGCTGTTAATTCCAGTTTAGATCGATTCTTAAAATGGCAAGAAGGTGGTATGAAAGAGCCATTAATATTTTCTTCGGAAACGCCAATGCGAAAATTTATTGCATACATTGATCCAGAAGATAAATTTGCAGTAGAAGATAAATTGTCGCAAATTAATACGTTAGAACAATGTGAGTATGGTTATTTCTTAAATAGTAAGCTGTAAACTTCTGTAAGTGACCAAACTACTGATAAATTTTATTCTTATAACAATTATTAGATAGTTTTTCTATACATTAATTTTTATAACATCGAAGTGGATAGTGTTTATCAAAAAATTATTTGATAAATTACTTGAATCAATAAATTTTTTATCGAAAAATATAGATAATTGGATCGATAAAAACTGTATTCGATAATCATTTATTAATGTAATAAAATATTTACAATCTTCCGTTAATAGAAATAATTGAGAATGACCAAACTAATGAACCATTTTCCATTTCATTAATTAATGTAATTTAATTTTTTCCAATTATTGAAAAAAAAAAATCTAATTCCAGTGTCAAATATAGCATCATATGGTTTTTTAAAAAAACGCCTAGAAACACACGATTTACACATTCATGCATTATGGTTTGATATCTACACAGGCGAAATTTACTACTTTAGTCGTACCGCCAAACGTTATATACAGGTGAATGAGGATACTGTTGATGATTTATCACATGAGGTAATGAATAATTTTTTAATAATATTTTCCGCTGGGCATCGTTTTCTCAATATAATTAGGGGTTGATGAAACGTTGCCCCACGAACATATGATAATTATCTTAACTTATTGCAGTTATCTCAAGAAAATCTAATGTATAATAATTATTTGCATTAATTTTTTAAATTTAAATGTCAAAATTTAGTTGGCATATATAACCAAATAAAAAAAAAATAATAAGGTTTGTTTACGTTATTCATTCTACATTCTAGGTCAGACGATACTATTCATAGTTGGGGACGACAATGATGTCAATCAATTGTCCTAAATTATACATACATTCGTTGATATTTATAGCTCTGTAAATATATATTTATAAAAATTTATTAATTAAAAAATTCGTTCTTTTAAATTTATTTAGGAGTTAATTAATTTATATTTAATCATATTTATCAAATTTTTAGTGAATTGTACAAAATTATTTAAATAAGTTTTAGGGAATACTTTTTATTTTTCTTTTTGTATGTATTTTTTATTATTAAAGTTTTTATTTGAAACGAATCAATGTATGTATTTGATTTGTTAAAAAAAATAGTGTTAAAAATACGTCCCACGTCTTAAAATAATTATTTATTAAGTAATCGAGCGTCTCTGTCACACATTGTAATTAGTGAATGAAACCTAGGTGGTAAAGTATATTTAAAAAAAAATCTTATAAAGTATAACAGATATAATTTATAAGGTATACATTGATTAAATAATAAAAGGTGAGGTCTACGTAATTATTAAATAATAAATTGTATAACCAACACAGTTCACTTTATATACCACTACAGATTTTATTTTGGACTCGGTTTAGGAGCTATTCACAAAGACTAAATGATTAGGGAGTTTGGGCAAATGACGTAAACGTACAACGTAAACGTAAGATTTAACATGGTGTAGTATAGCCTTCTACG
>JAABKK020023821.1:0-17506 GCA_011634745.2 Catotricha subobsoleta | reverse complement strand
GGAAGATCTGGCCATCGCAGTTTACGCAACGCAAATAAAACAAATTGCTTCTGGATGGATTCAATGCGTGATATGTGGTTGCCATACTGCTATAATAATAATAAATTGTCAGAAATGTAAATTGTTGAAATAAATAAAACCAAATAAATAAATAAATAAAATATTTGCTTTATTTCAGTCAATATTTCAGTTATTTCTAATATTTTGCAATATTTTCTTTAAATCAAAGGAAAAACATTTTCAATATTCAAAATAACCGAGTTCAGTTATAAAGTCATTTAATTCATAAGAAATTTATATGTAAAAACAAACGAATGCGAAATTGACTTTTATTTTTGGAATAACTATCGGCAACGTTGCCATCGATTAATCGTTCAACAATCGCGATATCGTTGAAACCACGAATACCGACAATTTGCGTTTTTATCATTAATTAATATATATTTCCATTTTTTTTTTTTATTTTGAAACATATGATGTCGCTCAATCGAACTATTTTCGATTTTTTGTTTATTCACATAAAGTTTCAATGAATTAAAATGGAAGCTCTTCGAAATTTCAATTTTTTTTGATATTTGCGATACATTATCGTATTTTTTTCGCTATGGTTTTGGAATTATTTATTAGTTCGCTTTTATATTCATTTATATATATCAAATAACATTCATATCCCATTTATATTAAACTTTCGTATATTCTCTATTAATTTTTTCAAAAAGCAGAAATAAGTGAGAAATGTTGAATGTATTATCAAAAAAAGTATGTAGATTCTAAATACCTTTTTAAAAATATATGTCACAGAAATAATCTTTAACTATAGTTCAGAAAAGAAAATATCTTATTATCACAATACTGATGTCTTAAAAAAATATTTCGATTTTTCCAAAGCTGGTATCACAAGAAGAACAAACGTGAATAATTATAAACATCAATTTCAAAACGACTATTGTTGTATCAAAGTAAATATATAATAATTCAAATAGCAGAATATTGTATTAATTTTGTCAATTTTGTCGCAAATGAAAGTGTAGTAGATAATCTGAGCAAATCAAAATTATAACATAAACATTTTCAATATAAATATGTAATATTTATAAAATATATTTCATATTCACTATAATTATAAATGTCTTGCTGTCTTCAAGAATGTAATAGCAAATCATATAATTATAATATTTTGTCTGAAACGCAATTCTATTAATAAATTAGCCACCTGCTAAATAATATTTAATACATAATTGTTAAATAATTTTTTGCGACCCGCTATAGATGAAGAAGAACACAAAAAAAAATAAAGAAAAGCGAAAACATTTATCCATTATTCGGCATAAGTTTAATAATTATAATTATGGTTACGTTCTTGGGTTATACATAAAAGCGAGTTAAAAATATTCAGTTCTAAACCAAACATACCTACATTCATTTTCATACAAAACAAACAGTTTTCATTAAGCGTCCATGATTTCTAATTGACTTGAAAAAATATATATATACATTTAAAAAAAATACTCTAAGCGTTTCTTGAATCTGAAAATTTGACATTAAATATAAAATAATAAGAATACGAGAAATGTTATAAGAATATAAAATATCTACCTAAATGCTAACAATTACCTAATTAAAGGGGGCAACGCAAATTTTAACATCATGTCAGCATTTTCTTTATACCTACGGTTGTATCTTGTGTACCATTCTCGTACAATCATTATAATATTATATCTTAATAAGATGTTGATTTATAAAATAACCAAAATTATAATGGGATAGAAAAAAAAAATTCGGGTAGCAGAAATTGTTTTCTCTATTTCAATTTTTTTCATATTTTTTTTTTTAAAGGAAAAAGAAATTCTTTTTGTCGAGTCTTTTTTCTATTTAATTTATGCTATTTTAAAAATATGCAAACACAAGTGTTAATTTCAATTAACATAATTTTATATTATAGGCTCAATTTAGCTCATATTACGATGATTTAATGGTACATTATAAGACATTTTTTTGGGGTACTTATCAAAACTATTCATTTTATAATTTTTTTTTACATTTTTTCATAAATTTATTTAAAAAAAAAAATAGAATGTTACATATAAGTTTATTGTTGAACCATTTTACTTTTTATTAATAATACTTATTTCGCTTAGAAAAGCTTTATAATTCTGTGAGGATAATAATATTAAATCGCGTATCGCGTTTCTTATTAGTTAGAATACCTAGAAGAATTTATATAACCCGATATAATACAACGAACAAACGGCATTATATAAGTATATATATATAAATGAGGTAAATTTAAAAATATTTCTTATATTTGACGCATGCGATCTTAAAGAAAGAACCACGCGAAGGGTTTTTGTTATGTTTTTATGAAATTTGAATAACAGTTTGTAATAGAACTTACAATTGCTATGTTATAAAGAGACCGAATAAAGTATATTTGATGTGTAAGGAATTAAGCATTTTAAGAGATAAATAGATATTTTGAATTAATAATATCTCTACCATAGCCGTTAACCATTCTATTTCTACAAAGGTACAAAAACAACAGCATAATAGGTGAAATTATCTGGTAGTTGAATGTTGGAAGGTTCTTGTGTTAATTTTCATGTTGTAAAACAATTGTTATTAGAATAATAATTATGAGGAAGTTGTTTATTCACGTGATTTATGTTTTTGTGTTACAAATGTGTGGAACAGTACCACCAGATATGACAGGTAAATTTATTCGACTATCATGTAAGTATTATTGTAGTATATCCTTACATTTATTAGTTTCTATTTGTTAATTAGTTAATTTCATTTCGATTTATTATTATTTTTAAATATTTTTAATAAATTTAATTGGGCTTAATTTCAATGCTATAAATTTCATTCGGATTTTTTTTTTAAAGAAAGTTATCGAATTATGCATTATTAACACCTTTCGAATATTCACATTCATGTCTGCCCTTATTCTCAAACGACTCATTTTATTGGTAAAAATCAATGTTTTAATTTTAATAATTCACGAAGCTATCAAAAATGTTTACAATGAATTAGAACCATAAAATACATGTCATGTTGCAAATTGTACAATTTGCTATACACATTTCTTGTCTATCATTTATTCAGTGGGATGCCACCTACAAAATATTTATAACAAAAAAAAAACTTTTAATTTAAAAAAAAAGAAGAAAAAACTAATATGTTTGTAATTACAAACCAAATCTTTTATTGCCGATATAATATTTATAAGTTTTGTGGTTGGAAAACTTTTCATTTAAATATTCTACAGCACGGCATCGATATAATACATTGTCAACAAGACAACAGGCACAGATTTTCACAAAACATAAAGATTTAAACGACAATCGATCTATAAATTAGAAAATAATGAATAAAATAATATTTTAAAAATGTATTTCATTATAATGTTATTTTATTGCCATATATTATATTACACACTTTTCCATATATTCCAACGTCTTCCATACACCCAGCTGAAGTTAAAGGCCCTACGGGAATCATTATTAAATAATGTGATATAAACGATTCCTTAATTGAAAAAGGGCATAATTATTAATTCAACATAAATTATCTTACGCGTAACATTATTATATAAATGAACTTGTGAATTTCAATAAAAGGTAACTCGTTGAGATCCATTTTCGATATTCTTTTTTGTTTATTGTCTGTGGACCGTTGTTGATGTTGTTGGAAAGGCCTTGGGAAATGTTTATGTTCCTAGAAAAATGCTTTATTTTATTTCGATCCTGATGAATTGAAAATAATGAAGTGCTTAAAAATTTATAATTTTTTCATTAATTAATAAAAAAAATTTTAACACAATAATTTTTCATTCTTAATTGTTGCTGTTTGATAATAAAATGTATCTATCATAATTATATATATTTTTTTTTTTTAACAATTCGTATTAAATGGTCAACATTAATTTAATTTAATAGCAATTTTTACCTTAATTCAATAAATTAATAGTTTATGCTCCAAAATTCGAACAATAAAACTTATTAATTTAATCAAGTGTCTGTCATTTCGACCTGAACTATTGTAGCCGGAACCATACGTGCACAAGGGGGGGGAGAGTGGTGTTGAACAAAATAGTATCTTTTTTAGGTTTGAAAAAATTACCCTACTTCGATTTCAGAATTACCCTATCTCGATTTCTAAAATACGATTTGCATACAGCGCGGTTTCGCGGTGTTTGGAAAGAATTTGGAGAAAATAGTATCTGTTTTCACTTTTCCAAAATACGATTTGCACTCACCGCGGTTTTTTCCGCGGTATTTGAAGTCTGAAGACCGTTTTTTTTTCGCAACTTTATTTTGACCATATATTAATTTTTCAAATCTACCCCTCCCTGAAATCAAAAGCGTGTGCATCTATGCTTATATGTCATTTAATATGAGTGTTGCTGTTACTATGTTCAAATTTTTAAAAGCAACAAGCTGCTGGGTTTCAATAAACGCAACACGAAAAATTTTAATAATCCACTTTGTATTGAAAACATTATTTGTATCATTACTTAGATCGAGATTGGAATTATGTAGTATAATTGGGTGTCCTCAGTATGATACATACATTAATAAAATTGAAAATATTCAAGCTTTATTCATGAAATTTGCAACTACGAAATCTATTACCAGTAACAATTGACAAACGAAATGAACATTTAGGCCTTAATACTCTTTGTCAGAGGAGGGAGATCCAGTGTGCTTTTTTTTTCACTGACGTATTGAATAATTACTAATTTAATAATCATGATTTTGATATTAGTATGCAGAGATTTTGAATATTGCTATATGATCAAATTTTAAATAATAACAATTTATAGTTCAAATTTAAGAGATTTTAAATTTTGTAATCTAATAAATAAATAAAAAGAAATGTTTCCTTCTTTAATACATTTTTAGGCCTGTTGATATACCTTTTACTTAATACCCGCATCACGTCAATTGTATATATATATATTTATATTAATAATAATAATAAAAAAAGAAATTCATATTTTTAAATTGTGCTTTTTTTTAAATCTACTTTTTATAGAAACTTAGAACTTCAAACCGTATTGAAGATTTTAATCGTAAAAATATTTTAGTATTCATGAAATCATTTAATTTTATGATAAAATCATACGATGAACTAAACTAAGGAAACGTGAGTAAAATATAATTAAAGCTGCGTATTTAAAATTCAAATTTAAACATTTAACTTTATCGCCAGACGTTTTTTTTTAAATTTTACCAATTAATTAAAATCTATATTTCCGATTTGGTGGAAAAAAGAAAAACCCATAAATTGTCCTACTTTCTTCTATGGAAATCGCATATATAATAAAATTTATGTGTTCACACATTCTACCTTTTCGCTGTGTGTGAATATTTATTTTTATAACATTGTAAAATAAACATAGCATATGCAAATATAACTAACCGTATATATATAACCGTAAAGCAAAACTGTTGAACTTAATGCTATGGAAAAGGTTTTCCTAATCATAACGCAATGATATATATTTGAAGTAAATGTTTCGGAAATTTTTAATAAACCAGATAATATGTGAGTCTTTCAATGTAGGAATAATATTATAATGCAGTTAGAATAGTTGATCTTGTAAATGATGATGACCCTCAAGAAATTTATTATGCATAAAATACCAAACCTGATTTGCTATGATTATTTCATGCTTCAAATTGTTGTTAACATTCAAGTTAAATCGTGTTAAACAGGTAAATTCTATCTACAGTTACAACTATTCAAAACACCTAACTCATTACTCAACTCAATT
Organism: Catotricha subobsoleta; assembly: GCA_011634745.2. Lineage (NCBI taxonomy): Eukaryota > Metazoa > Arthropoda > Insecta > Diptera > Cecidomyiidae > Catotricha > Catotricha subobsoleta. The sequence goes on along the minus strand of JAABKK020023821.1, from coordinate 11,727 downwards.
AACATTTTCAAATATCACAATTTTATTCAAAAATATAAAAAAATAATTTGGCAACACGTAGCAAAACACTTATTTAAATCTTCCTGGGGAGATATTAAATGTTAACGTGACATTTAAATGTAAGTATAATGCCTCGCTTTAAATTCTATTTTGCACAGAAAAACGATTGGTCTTTGTTCAAATCAAATTCACAGTAAAATATTTACCATAGAAATGAATTGCAATTTATATTCTAGTAATGTTTTGCTGTAAAAGGATTTGGTCTGTTTAGTTGCTAGTAATAAACGTTGGTTTTCCTTTCTCTTTTTATTTTTATTTTGTGTTTGTTTTTGTTTTATATTTAAGCGAATAAAAAGAAAATATTGATATTTTATTGCATTCAATTGTGTCCGCAACCATCATTCAAACAATTGCCGCCAACTACATCCATATGGACAATTTATAATATTATTGTAAAGCCTCTAGGCATTTAAATCCAAATGTCACTTCAATTTACTAACAGAGAGATCGTTTCATTGAAAATAAAATATGAAAAACCTCGTCATTAAATTTTCATAAAATTACCCTTAGAAATTGTAAAGAAAACCATTACCCACCTTCAAAGTGTGATTTATTGGCGTTTTACCTTCCTGTATTTAGCGAATTTGAATAACATTTTGACTCTATTATTCTGTTGGTTATATATTGCATAGCTCGAATTGCCATATAATAAAAAAAAAAAGAAAAAAAAAAAAGAAAACCAACATCATAATATATACAAATGCTGTAAACAGTGTTCTGTTTTATGATATTTTATAAAACACATCTAAGCATATCTAGCCCAATTTATAAAAATATTATTCTTTGTAGGCTGACTGAAATTATTATAATTTTTTTTTTTTTTTTATATATATTATTTATTATTTATTTTATTGTTGATATTTTTTTTTTCTATACACATATTGTAAAGGAAAGGCACGCAATGTCTGGGTTGCATTGATTTACTGAAGGAACAGGAACAAATATTAGAAATATACTGCCATTACTATCATGTTTGGAATGTATTTATTAAGACATAATTTTTAATGATTTTTGGCAAAAGCGATTTTCTAGCCACATAATTTTTTTTTTATATTTTGGATGGTATTGTTATTCTCAACTCAACTGCTTTTGGCTGGATATGATTTATTGGAAAAGGTATAGGTTAGAAGTGGATAACAAAAATATTACCTGCCTTTATAAAAAAAAAAAAAGAAAAAAAAATTGGTTAACGAAATTGAGATTATAAATTTCAAGAAAAATATGTTTTTATAGGTGCTCCTCCTCGTACCTTCATAAAAAAAAAAACAGAAGAATATAAAAAAAAATATGTCTATTTTTAGATTAATGATATTTAATTTCACTTTTGACTTTGCATGGAATGGCGAAATAACAATTGATACTTTTGAAAGCCAAACGCATAATTCACAGATAATAACATAAAATAAAAAAGCACACACACAAATATTAAACGTCTGCAAATCAAATCATTATTTAAGCTTAAATTAGAAAATTAAAATCCTCTGAGAAATTTCTTAATAAATTCAATTAATAGGTAAAGAAAAAATTATTGCCTATACAATTATATTGATCTTATTTCTGTATTTCTGTTATTAATTTTTTGGTTCTTGTTTTGTTTTTGTTTTTTTCTTCTTTCTCTTCTTTTTTTTTTCATACAAAAATTTCCCTTTTAACTAAAATCGGACAAAGCTCGTTAAACATTTTTCCCAAGAACTTAATTAATACAAAAACAACAATGAAAATTATATAATAAAAACATGACGAAAAAATTCTATATATATAAAAAATAAAAAAAAAATAATAAATAAATAAATAGCAAAATATGCGCCTGGGTCTGGCTGGCTGGCTATAGAAATAATAAAATTATATTTAAAACCATATAATTTTGGATTGTGTAATTTCATTGTTGCATGTTTGAGTTTTGCTTGTGGCTGAATAATACGTCTCTCCTAATAACTAGTGGGTATGTCTATGGTGTAAGTGAACTGAACTGGTAGGCTACATATTCATTATACTTGGCGTACCGTAGATATACACCAAAATTATTTCAATTTCAATAGAAAAATGCGACTTTGCTTTATAATAGCATATCGTCGTCGTTCGACAGGAGAATTTTGATTATTCTTATCAGATTTCCCTTTCTTCTTTTTTTCCTTTTTTTTTGTGTTATAAAATAAAAATTAGAGACAACATTATGAAAATAGTATTACTGTTGAATACAGCTTTCATTTAAAATAAATTATACAAAAATTACAGTTGCCGTTGGTATATATATATAATTTGGTTATGACTAAGTAAAAAAAAAAAAATCATATTTTTGCATTTTTTCTTTTTAATATACATGCATTTAGCATGACGTTTTATTTTAAAAATATGCTGTAGCATATAAGTACTTACTGATTGCTAGTTGGGTATCGTAACTCTATTTGGAAAACATTTTATTATCGAACAGAAAAAATTTAATTTAATTTTAAACAAAAAAAAAGTTAAAGAAAAACGAAGAAGGGAGCATAAGCATAATTGTTAAGTTAATATAAAACCGCATTACAATTTACAATAAAACTGTGAATGCTATTTTTATTTGGCTAACATTGTTCAATGGGTGGATGGGTGGTAGGCTGTAGCATTTGGTGTAAATGGAATGTTTCGATAGTAAAAATAAAAAAAAAAAAATACAAAAAATGTTGTCTTCTGGCAAGTATCAAATTAAGGATTGTTAGTGTCTTATTCTGATACAAAACGCAATTTGGCTGATTACTGTGTGGTTAATGGTTTTTGAATGCCAATTAAACGTATAATGTAAGTAATAAGTATACGCTTACGTATTGCTTAATAAATGGCGATGGTGCGAAATAATAAAAAAAAGAAACATTATTTTAAATTAAATTTTGGTAGAAGATTATTTAATTAAATAAACATGGTTTTAGTATTATTATCTATATTTTCTTTTGCTATTTAATAATACACAAAACAGTGGACATTACATTAGGAGAAGCGTTTTTTTTTTTTTTTTAATAAAAGAAGCGTATATCGACAATCGTAATTAACTACCTAAATTGTAGCTGAATTGAAGAGGATTGCTTAATTTTAATCTGTGCTGTGTTGAACATAACAGTCAAATCATTTTTAAGATAATTAAATGTTGTATAATTACATATGTTTAAATGTATATTACGTTTAATTTGTGTTTATTTACAACAAATATGTATACAGTAATTTATGAAATATAATAATATTTTAACTATAATTATTTGCAGCTGATCCAAATTTCAGTGCACCAATTACAAATATAACAGTTCCTGTTGGAAGAGAAGCAGTATTAACATGTGTAGTTCATGACCTCGTATCATATAAGGCAAGTGGAAAATTTCTATTTACATTCTATTTCGAAAATTTTAGCACAATTCTATCTAAATAAATAAAGCATTTGCTAATTGCCACCACAAAATATTATACAGGTTGCATGGCTCCGTGTTGATACACAAACTATATTAACTATTCAAAATCATGTAATTACGAAAAATCATCGAATTGGCATTACTCACACAGAAAGTAGAATATGGCAACTTAGAATTAGAGATGTTAAGGAATCGGATCAGGGCTGGTATATGGTAAATGAATATAAACTGTTATTATTTATGATTTGCACATATGTTTTAATATTGTGATGCTTTCAGTGTCAGATAAATACGGATCCTATGAAGAGTCAATTAGGTTATCTGGATGTGGTCGGTAAGTATTTTATTTTATAATCAGATGTTTCTTATTTATTTTTCTTAGAATAATAACAGAATTAAGTGCTGTGAATTTTTGTTAAGATAATTGAGTATTAAGTGGTTTTTTTTTCTTTTTTTTTAAATTATTTTTTTTGATCTCCAAGAAGAAATTTATTGTATTTAAATGTATAAAACCCGAAATACATTATATTTGTGTATGAATATACCTCCTCAAATTAGACTATACAAATATACATACATATTTCTAGAAAATTCAGAAGATTTATCCCTGTACATAAAGGCATACCTAAACCATCTTTAAATCATGTTTAAATCACTTTTAGATCACTTATCAATTATATCTTTCTGAAAAACATAACATTCTATTGTTATACACTGCCGGTTCCCTTGAAACTCGCATAACCAAACCTTATTATCGCGGATTTCATATTTTGTTTAAATTGAGGCCAATGTTGTAATTCTCTATTTCATTAAATTAATATACCAATGTTTGAATTTTATATTCCCTTAAATTTATGTCAATGTGTTAATGTTGTCATGTGCGAATAATTTTTTAATTTATTAATTTCCTCATTTAAAAAGATAAAAAACAAGCTGCCAATGGATTGGTACACGACTTCATTTTTGTAAGAAAAAAAAACAAGTGGGTCGAAAAAAAAGGGGCCTATATCGCAAAAAAAAAGGGAACGAAAAATATAAAAATAAATATTGGATCCCAAGACAAAAGTATGTCAAAAAAAAAAAAATCAGAAAAATGAAGTAATAATTAAATAAAAATTCATAAGTATATATACATAACAGAAACATTGCTATACATATTGTTCCTAGAAAAATTTATTAACGAACTCTGATGAGTGTCTTCAAAAGAAATGTGGATTTTAAGACATTGATTTTCGTCCCACTCAAAAACATATATTTTTTTTAAATCAACCGTATTTAAGATATTTTTTTCTTATTAAAATATTTTCAGTGCCTCCTGATATAATTGATTATCAAACAAGCCATGACATGGTTGTTGAAGAGGGACAAAATGTAACGTTAACATGTTCGGCTGTTGGATTACCAGAACCAACAATTGAATGGCGTCGAGAAGGAAAGAAACCACTACTTTCAATAGGAAGTGAAGAAAGTACGCACACATGAATAATAGTGTTGATACGTATATGAATAAAATTTAAAAAATTAAATATATATTAATTGTTTTTTAGTATTCACTATCAAAGGGTCGAAATTAACGCTTAAACATGCAAGCCGACATCATATGGGCGCTTACCTTTGCATTGCATCGAATGGCATTCCACCAACAGTGAGCAAAAGAGTTGTTCTCATAGTAAATTGTAATATTAGTTTTTAATTCATATATTAAACTATTTATTTTTGTATATTTAATTAATTCAAATACATTCTCACATAACAGTTCCACCCGCTATCTGGATACGACAAGAAATTATTTATGCATCAATTGGTCAGAAAGTAACTTTGGAATGTGTCACAGAATCTCATCCGAATTCTGTTAATTATTGGTTACATGGAAAGGAATTTGTCCAAGGTTAGATAGAACTAAATTTCATTTCACATTATACAATTATTTTGATTACGAGCAATTTATTAAAACTTATACAATATTTTCAGGTGGAACATATGAATCAATAACATTGGAAAATGTATTTAAAGTAATAATGAAACTTATTATCCGCCCGATTGATTCAACAGATTTTGGTGCATATAAATGCATTGCGAAAAACTCTCTGGGCGAAGTTGAGAAAACAATTTACCTCCATCGTAAGTTAACAATAACAATAGAATATTTAAATTCTTTACATAATATCGCACAATTTCAGATAAAACGAAATCAACGGATCCGCAAACATATCAACCTGCTAGCCAGATTGGAAATACCAACACTCGAAATACCGGTAAGTAAATTTCTAATTTGCGTATTGTTTCTAATCGAGGATTTATAGCAAATTTGTTTGCAACATTCGATACAAAACGGGAGTAAAGGGATATCGATAGTATTTATTGAGAGAAAAAAAAAACATGACTTCACGAGGAATCCAAAAATAACACAAAGTATAATTGAAGCTTCCTTCTATTCAGACGCCATAATGAACAAATTAGAAAATTAATTTGGAGAAAAACTAATATCTAATGATGATTGTAGCTACTTGCGTTCCCAGAATATTTTAATTTTCTAATAAATTTAATTTGCTCAAAAATCAACTAAATAGATCCTGGACTATCCTGGTTAATAATATTTTCATTATACTTTTTAAGGTTGGGATTCTGAATACTATTCATCTTCTTCATCCTCAGCATCTAAATTGATATTAAGTTTAACTCACACACGAGTTTGCATTAGAATTATGCTTAATATATTTCTATTTATATTTTTAATTTATGTTTCATGACTGAAATAAATTTTATTTTTAATTTCAAGTAAGCTTTAGTAATAAATATAGACAGTATTAAAATTCCAAAATATTTTTTTTTTTAAATAAAGTAGGTGCGGGCAAAATAATTATATTAACAAATTCATTATGTTTATTGAAAATAAATTATTCTTAGTGCTTTTTGTAAAATGAAATTATAAATAAATAAATATAGAAACTTGGAAGATTTTAATTTTATTTTTATTTCTATGAGTAAATTATATAATAAATCATAATTATATATGATTTAAGTGCTATTTTTTGGTGGATAAAATTATTCTTGTCAATAAATTGCTAAATCGCCTTCATGAAATTTTATCTTAACTAATTAGCTGAAATGTTAGCTAATAACTAGAATTTTAAATTTGTATGAAATATTTGTAATGTAAGTATTATTGTTTGTACTTTTAAAATAGACCAAATGATATATGCTTAGTTACTTAAATTTATAATGGCATAGATAATGAAAAGAGAAATTTTGACAATCAAAGCACCTGGTTCTTGTTATCCTAAAACGAACTTTGATTTTTACACTCCACTCAATTTAAGGAACATATGCATTATTCATAGGGTCCTTGAAAAAAAATTGATATGCGTCAAACTAACTCTGAGGTGACAATTTATATTGGACTAAAAGCACGTTGTTTTATCTCGTTGTTCCAGAAGTGTTCATTTTTCAAGAATTATATTATTAATTCTGCTGAAAACTATAAAAATACTTACTCTGTGTTACATCTCATCTTCATTACTCGAGTAAAGCTATCTCTGATAATGGTAAACAGGTTTTACATGAACCACTAACATTAAATTAGTAGGTAGTTAAATTTGTTTTCATAGTTACTGATTAGATTCTGAGCATTCTCATTGAATTTTTAAGTTTACATTACAGCTTTTCGCATTCAATATCAGTCCATTCTACATCCTTTATACTCCCAACATTGTCAACATATTCAACATTCACCACATCTCAGGATTATTCCCATTCCTGGTACATCACATATTGAAACATCTTCACTAATCGACGGTCTAGTGATGCAAAATATTAATTCTCTCCAGGGAAGGAAATTTATTGGAAATATTTCCCAAAATATATTTCCACATCAAATAGTGGAAATTTATTTTTTAATCTTTTACATATTCTTATTTTGATCATTTAGTTTCTTCTTAAAATCACCACCACTTTAAATCATTTAGAACGTGTTTTTTCATGATTTAATTTAATTTTGTATTCATTAATCCTTTTAAAAAGGTTTTCAAAAACAATGTTATTAGTTTATAAAATATATTAGTATTACAATTTTAAATCGGTTTTTCGAAAAGATTTATAAATTGGTAAGTGTACCTACACAATTTTCTCTCTATTAAATTTAATTTAATAATCTTTTTAATACTGAGGAGCGCGAACCAAAATCATAAATTTTAATTCATTCTTGATAACAGTTTTATTTTAATTATTTAAATAATAATTGCTTTAAATTAAGAATATGAATGTTAATGCAAAAGAAAATTTAAAGTGAACCAAATTAACGACTATACATTTTTTAAACTGAATAAGTATTAAGTTATTTGATGACGCCATCTACTATAACTACTAATTTCACAAAGAACTTATGATTTTAATTATTAAAAGCTTTTGTGTACTAATTACATCAATAGTTTCAAATATCACATGTAGATGTCTGAATAACATATTGCCGTATGTCATTCTTTTGACATATTGCGGTAGCTGTGATTTTGTGCAATGAATTAGTAGATTATCATACAGTTTGTGAAAATGTTATATTAAACACGACGGATAAATCGAAAAACTCAATTTCCCGAAGTGAAAATTTTCTCTATCATGTTAAAAGTTCTAGCGTTAACAAGAAAATTTTCTCTATTACAATTCTCCAATTTACTTCAATTTAACATTAAAATGGCTGAAGAAAAAAATGAAATATCAGATTCAAAAGTATCTGAAGAATCTACAGATAATATTGATGGTCCATCAGCCATAAAGTTTTTGGAGCTTGTCGGGAATTTGAAGGTAAGAATTTTTTTTTTTTTTTGGTGCAATAAATACAAGGCCAATACGTCACATTGAATATAATCATGAGATTTTCATTGAAAATTAATTGCAAAAGAAATTTGTATATTATTATTTTTTTATTTTCTGTTGCGACAGATTATGTAATTGTGTGGTTATTAATATATTATTGTTGATATTTCTTTTTTAAGCATATTAAACGAACTGGCTGGGTGCTTCGTAATGTTAATGACTGTGAAACTATTGCTGGACATATGTATCGTATGAGTATTATGACATTCCTTCTGGATGGTAAAAATGGTTTGGATAGAACTAAGTGTATGGAATTAGGTTAGTAAAGTGGGACACTTGCCATTTGTCATTCTGATCAATGCAATTTATATATTTAATTTTATTCTTAGCACTCGTTCATGATTTGGCTGAAAGCGTTGTTGGTGACATTACACCTTATTGCGGAGTATCCAAAGAAGACAAAAAACTACGCGAAATGACCGCAATGCGTGAAATTACTGAACTCATAGCACCAAGAGGTGAAAGGCTAATGGAATTGTTTGAGGTTCGTTTTCAAAATAAAAGTAGTTTTGTCTGTGTTTTGGTTTTTCAATAGAAATTAGCAATTAAGCAGTTCTATAAAGTACGTCAATAGGTTATTACAACACGATATTATGTTAAACGTATCTGAAAGTTACTTCAATCAATCATAATTCAAAAAAAAAAAAAATTATAATAATCTTGATTGAATTTTATGATATTGACTACATACCTGCAAGATAATATACTTGTTAAAACAATATAAGTATGAGTTCATTAAAAATAAAAATATTTTTGTCTGCGTAATTTAGGAAGGAAATCTAAATAATAATTAAGTCAACTATACATTTGAATAACTGACTTGTGTACACGTGGACAGTCTTTTTTATTGGCAATGATTACAATCATGTTAATAGTTTGGTGACTCAAACAAATTGAAATATACATTTCATCACATCTATAAAAATATATTATCTGAAATATCTTTGTTTTTTTCTTTCAATGCTTACTATACTGTCACATCTATTTCTAATATAATAAAATACGTTCATAATTAAATTTCTTTGAATATTTTTAGGAATATGAAGAAAATGAAACACCAGAAGCAAAATTCGTTAAGGATTTGGATCGCTTAGACATGCTTATTCAGGCTTTTGAATACGAAAAACGAGACAATTGTCCACAAACTCATCAAGAATTTTTCGATTCAACTGATGGAAAATTTAATCATCCACTAGTTATTAATTTAGTGAATGAAATTAAAGCACAACGTTTAGCAATACATGAAAATCAAAAAAATGGTGAAACAAAACAGACTGCGGCTTCATCTTCAAGTTGATAATTGCATTGATCGCTCAATACACAGTGCACTGAGAACTATAAATAGATGAATAAAACTATTTAATTTCTTAGTAGATAATTGACGTATGACCACACAGTACTTAATTTTTTTTTTGTTATATATATAAAATGCTGATTATAATTAATATTCTACTAAATACTATTCATCATATCTTAAATATAAATACAGCTCATTGCTTTGACAAACTTTTTTTTCTTGTTTTGCAAATAAATGCAAATTTTATGAAACTTATATCTGCTGCTAATCGATTTTTATTTATTAAAGTTATATATGGAAAATTACGCTATTACAAAGAAATAAAGTATCATAAAATTTTCAGAAATACAAAATAATGCATAATAATGTTAGTACGCTTAACGCCTATTATTTCTTTTTTTTTTTGGTAAACATTAAAATGTGACCTTACATAGAGTAAAATTAGTTAAAACTAAATAAGTTAAAAATATGTTATAGCTGGCAGAAAATGTAAAGTGAATATAAATAATAGCTTAGCAACAATTTATAATTAGATTGAAATAAAGGCTGTGCATTGACACACTATTCAAAGATGGTTGATTTTTATTGACCTTATAGTTAATATTAAATGTCAAATTTAGGAAAACTTTTCAAATTGAATTATAATTTAAAAAAAAGGAAAGAAAAGAAAAGTACAGTTCTTACTATTGCATTGAGTTGTTTTATAAATAATAAAATTATTCTTATTTTAAGTAGAAAAATGAATTTACATTATTTTATTTTTATTGAATATATATTTATTATTTTTTTATTTGATTTACGGGTTAATTGATAAAGTAAATTATTTAACATGAAAATAAAACACATAAATTTAATAATATTATATCTAGATGTGAATCTTGCAATATGTACGAATTTTTGATTAATGCTTAAATTCTCTAGTGTAATTCGGATTCTATGAGCAGCTGTGTAATTTAAAATTTTTAAATTGTTTATCCATTATTATTTTGTCATATTTTCAATTTTTAACATTTTGCTTATCTTATTATACGTCTACTTAAATTTTATGATTAACTCTGTATCCTACATAACTATATCAAAAGCATCATTATGTTGTTTAAGTGCACAATAAATAAAAATTATTATTTTTAAATCTATAATTATTTTATTTATGTTATAAGAAGGCTTGGGTCTCCACACCACCAATATGTGGAAGTTTGATACCTTTGTATTTTTCAACTTAGATTAATATATTTAGATATAGTGCATATTTTATGTTGGTTATGGCCAAATAGTATGTATAGTATAATAGTATATAGTAAATAAAAATATATACAAATAGTAGTACTAGTATAGGCAATTTCAAACATATTTTACAACATTAACATACTAGACACATTTTTGATTATATAAACGCTCGCGCACATTGGATAAAATGATTGAACAAAGCAAATTCAAAATATACTTACCCATTTATATTGTAGATAATATTTCGTAAAATAATTTAATATCTGTAGTTTACTTTGTGTATTTTTTAATTACAAGGCTTGTTTATTTAATAGATTATTCTCGTTTGATACCTAACGATGCTTCTATTTATCTACACTCGCATTCTTTGAATTTCAAATTCATATAACCATCAAAATTATGCAATGCTGAGTCTGGAGTCTATTCTGTATCTATTCCATATGACCAAATATAGTAATCTCATGTTTTTTTTTTTGATTGGATGATCAATTTTTGTCTATACAATTCAGTCAGTACACATCATAAAGTAGCAAATTCACTGATAAATTTAGTTTCACTTAAAGGACATTTTATGACTGCATATACCTCTTCAGAACAAAGTATGTTCATCTTGTTTTACTATGTTGTAAAGACAGAAACAGACAGTGCCTGTGTCTCAAAAAAATAATTCTATTCCCTAAATTATTACATTCATGTATATGTATAATCTATCTATAAAAATTTATTAGAAAACTTTCAATATTCTTTGTCAATGATTTGTAACAAATTTTGACTGCTTTTCCCAAAAATGTTGTATATTAAAATCGATGATTTATTCCTTGGTTCCGATAGTGGTCATATAACGAAAATATTTAGATCATATGAAGCGACATTCCTTTACATTTTTCCAACCTAATT
>JAABKK020023800.1:0-17508 GCA_011634745.2 Catotricha subobsoleta | reverse complement strand
AAATCGGTTTTCACAACAATTTGACAAATTAAATGACAACCATTGTGAAATAGTTCGCAGCCAAGGTTGTCACAACCGTTGTCATAGTTGTGAACACTATATAGTTGTCGAATTGCTAGTTGGGCGAGCTTAACAAACTATATCAAGATATACCGAGTTTTTAATGAGTACGTCTTATGAATTATTAAAATAATAATCTATTTATCGTTTTTCAGCATCTGCTTTGAAATGTTGGAGATGTTCTTCCCATATAAATATTGATATCTGTAGCGAGAATTTAAACGATACTGAACTAACTGAAGCACAACGAAATTTACATTATTTGGATTCTCCAAGTCCTAAAAGTCATTCAACTAAAAGAGCTGCATATGGAAAAGCAAAGACTTTTAGTAAAATATTATGACGTAAACTCAAATATGGTTGTTAAAAATATTTCATTTGTTTTTCTTTTTTATTATTATTATTCCATAGGTGACGGTAAATGGGTGATATATCGCATGTGTTACCATGAGGAAAGTAATGCTTCGTCAACTGATTGTATAAATTATATAAGCGGTACAATTGAATATTGTCGTACATGTTTAACAGATGGATGTAATGCATAATGCGATAAATTTCTGAAATAACAATAATAATTGTGGGTGTGAAAATTTACTGAGATTAAAAATCAATTTCAAACAAAAAATATCTTTTTTTCTTTTCTTTTTTTTTTTTGTAAACAATAAACCGTGCATAGCATGGTTTATGTTTTTTGCCACCATTATTATTTGACTGAAAATATGGCGCTGCATGTATACCTGTGGGCAACTACAACAACAAAATACATTGCTTTGCCCACAGGATAAGCGGTGCCTGGCGGATTTTTTCAACACGAAAAGCATGGTTTATTACTAAAGAAGTTGCGAGTTATTTTTTTTATTTTGAAAAATAATGAGGTATTGATTTCTGGTATGGTATTTTTTTTTATAGCGACTTTTTCTCTGAAATTAAGGGCGGATCTATAAATGGAGTTAAAATCCTCAAGGCGGAACGGAACTTTAATTTCATGGAAACTCGTCAAAGTCGGAAAATGATTTCACCTAATTAAAATGTTCATACAAATTTTAAACTTTTTGGCGGAAACTGCTCAGACGTGAATGCCGAACAATTTTTTGGTGCATTATTTGTCAAGAAACAATTGGTCATATTCTTTGATTTGGTTGTGTTAAGAATCAAATATATGACCGCATTTGCTTGTAGATTCGTTGTCACCACAGCAAAGAGGTTGTGTTTCTCATATTGAAAGGGTGTTCAATAGAAAAAAGACGGTTGCGGTACCTACTCGATTTTGTTCGTAGATCAAAACTATTTAAATTCCTTGCTGGTGTGTATGAAGATGCATACCTTTCAGCTCGTGTATTTTCTGAGCCGAATTTTCATTTTGGTCCGTTTCCGAGATATCATAAATATACATATATTATAGACGTAAAAATGTGAAAAAAAAAAAACTTTTTGCGAGGTTGGCAGATTTGCCCGTTTTTACTTTAACACACGCGTATTGCACGAAATATGACATTTTGCGATAATTCAACTAATTAATAGCATTTAAATTTAACTTTAACATTAGACATTATAACAAAATACTTACAGCTAAATAATCCAGGGAAGCGGACCGAACCAAACCGCCCGAACCTCAAGAGCCACTGCTTTTTTCACTTCAGATCCAAAGCTTGGAGTCGAACCCACCTTTTAATTTTTCAGAACCGAACCTCTTTTCAATTTTTCATCATGCCAATTTGTTTTTCCTGCGATATTGCCCCTTACTTTTCGATCACGAGTTTTTATTTCTTACAAAAATGAAGTCGTGTACCTAATCCGTTGGCAGCCTGTTTTTTTTTTTTTAATTCTAAATCATCTTTTTTAAAAACATAATAAAAATCTGTTATATTTATAAAAAAAAAATTACATCCCTGATAAGAAGTCAATTTTAGGTCAACCAAATTCTAATGATAGCATTTTGTTATTATGTGCTCACACTTAAATTCATAAAATCATTTAAAAAAATATACCTACATTTCAGTTCAAAATTTAATCTTTGTTAATTCATAGTTACGATCGAATGTGTTTATAAATATTATTAGAAGTAGACTGTAGAATTAATACTAAAAAGTAAAACAAAAAGTATCAACAACAAAAAAAAACAGCAACATTATTATGGCTAAAGGTTTACTAGTTGTTTTGGCTGCTTTTGCCATTATTATTAAAACAGTGATATTGCAAGAAGGTAGGAATCATTGATTTTGTTTAATTTACACTACGGTTATACCGGTGCGACGTACGACAGATTTTTTGCACTAGAATAAAGAGAGCAACTATACATGTTGATCTCTTTACTCTAATGTAAAAATTCTGTCGTACGACAGACTGTCGCACCGGCATAAGCGTAGTGTTAGTGTATGGACATTGGCTCAATATAATTGGCTTTTCTTTCTTTATATATATTTAAAAGAAACACTCACACACACACACAAATTTTTCTCCTAATTATCATTTATTTTATACCAGTGATAGCAAATATAAGAGAATTTGCGTATCTCGCTCTTTTAAATTTCAGAGAGTTCCTTGTATTGGGCGTACCAATAGAAATAAAATTTAGATAGAAGGACATAATAATAGTTGAAATCGTATGCGAGCTGATTTGAAAAATGTGGGCAAAACGTTGTCGTTGATTGTATCATAAGGCACACTAGCATACAAAACTGCAGTGCGTGTGTGTAATGATACAATCAACGACAACGTTTTGCCCACATTTTTCAAGTCAGCTCGCATACGATATTTTGTACTGAGAAACTGTTATAATGTCCTTCTATCTATATTCTATTTCTATTGGCGTACCACCACAGAATATAAGAGATACATAGAAGAGAATTGCCCATACAAAAATAAATTTGATATATATCTTTAGAATAAAACTTATGCCATCTATTTTTAAACAGCAAAATGTTGCATTGGCTTGAATATTTTGATTAGTATTGAATTTAAATCTTCTAAGTTCTATAGTATCTAAATTTACATGTTTAATAGAAATAAATATAACAAGTTCATACTAAAATTAGCTTTTTCGACTTTTTTCAATTTCAAAACTTCTAACTAAAAGACGTTTCACATGATAAATGTAAACAATTTGAAAAAATTTCAATAATCGAACAACTCTAGTCCCATCTATCATCGAAAACCATAAACTGTTTTATTTTTCACATTTGGACATACGTGACATAGTGATCGTAAAGCGCGACATATTTATTCTTCATTCATTTCTTATATTATCCCATTGCTCTTGAATTCAAATTATGTAATAAGTAATGTGACTAATAAAATTTTATTGCTTTTCAGTGTCTCTTTTAAAATGTTGGAACTGTGATTCCATTGAAAGTATGGGTTTCTGTGGCGATCAAATAGATAACAGTACACTATCGATAGAAAAAATGGAAAAGTATTTTTTGGATTGTCCAAATCCATCTAAATTCCATCCATCTGAAAGAGCTTCATGTGTAAAAGCAAAGACTTGTGAGTATTTAGGATTTATAATAATATCAGAATTGAGATTTCTTTTAATTATATGTCTTCTTCTTTTTTCTGCATTATATACTTAGTGAAGAACGAAACAGTAATTATAACACGAGCTTGCTACCATGAAAAAATTGATTCATCGCCAACGGACTGCATAAAATCGGTTGTTGGTAAACCTGAATACTGTCAAACTTGTTTAACTGATGGATGTAATGCGTAATGGGGTGGCAGAAACCAATTTCTGTTAAAATCAAAATGTTATTCTATTTTCAAATTTGACTTATTTAGTGATTGACACATGCACATTGCACATACTTGAAAAATATTAATTTTTGAAATTTTATGTTAGTGTAAATAAATTTGTAAAAAAAAAACAGCATTGCTTTTATTTGAAATTGCATAAAATGAATTCCCGGATTGGTTTTACGGAACGTAACAGATTGTTAGATCAGAAAAAAAAACAATATGGGAACGTTTTTGAACCATCCCTAAGCGTCTGGGGCTCAATTCCTGAATTACACGTAAATAATCGCATGTGGAACTGTTCATATTCTCTCGTGCGGACAACTTAGTACAATGAGATTAATATTATTTGATTCGTGTCTTCTTCGTACAACTAGCATGCGACTAAATCGAAAGAATATCACGCGAATTACAGCGAGTAGGTCAAAGCAAATGGAATATTTTGATGAGATTCGAACAATATTCATTCGATTTAGTCGCATGCTAGTTGTACGAAGAAGACACGAAATAATTTAAAATAAGTTGATTGTATAGGTCACCAGCACGAGGCGTAGCTAATGTCATAAAACAAAGTTCTGTGGAGCAATCAAACATGTTAACGTATAAATATCTCGGAAGTTTGTTCTAAAAATGGAAAAAGTGCTTAAGCCGACTTATAGGAAGTCGACCCCAAGGATTCCATTTTTAATACTCAAGATATTCTCAGACATTCTTCTGAGGGCGTTGCAGTACGAAAAAAAAGTTGTTTGTAAAATTTTGCATTACAGCGCCTTTAACGGGCTGCCTAAGAACTTCGAGATTATTAAAAATAGCTTCGTTGATGTCGATTTCCTATAAGTCGGCTGGAGCACTTTTTCCATTTTTGGAACAAAACTCTGCGATATTTATGCATAAACATCTTTGTTTGCCCCACAGCACTTTGCTTTTTGACATTAGCCACGCCTTTTGTTAGTGGCCTTACGAATATTTACGAGTGGTTCAGGAATTGACGTCCTGGAGATAAAGCATATATCCCACACAATGCTCTCTGCCTGACCAGACCAACTAACAGCTAAAAACATCAAACGATGGTCATTATTGACGTATAATGCCATATGATTCCAAATCTAGTTACGGTATTCGTTTACTACGACTTTATGATCAAAAGTTTCCTACATAAATTACCCATTAGAATAAAGAGAACTCAACAATCACAAAATATCAACTAAAAAGCAATTTAATTAACCGAAAATAGATTGAATTTTACATATTTTTTTTTACAGATTATTTAATCAAAATTGTTTACAAAATGAGAAATGGTTTTATTTAAAATAAACCACAGAAATGTTCAATATTATGATAAGAACAAACGAAGAAAAAATCATAAAAATAAGAATCGCTATTTTCATGGACCAAATTTTAAAGATAACACTTCAAATAGCTTACACATAATTAGAAATATTTAATTATTAAGCAAATGAAAGAATAAATTCAGTCTCGTTGTTATAATTGTGTTTGAACGTGTTTTATAATTATTGAAATTATTGCGATTTTATAAATTTGAAATATTTTGATTAAGTGTAGATTAAAATGGTTAATAGTAGATTAATGGTTTTTGCTGTTATTGCAGTCGCATTTCAACAAGGTATTTTTCTTTTATAAGTTGTTGTTAAGAATTAAAGACTTTGCAAATAGTGTAGAAATCCTGAGTATACGCTTATATAATGTAGTATAGAGAAAAAAATTACTACATTTCGTGTTCATGACATTAAAATTTAATGATTAAATGAATAAAAATGTAATTAACCCGAATGCCATTTTTGAATGGTCAAATTAGTGAAAGAAAATATTTTTCACTTTCTACTCGCTGTTTTCATTACTTGCTCCTCTCCTATACGTATAAGTTGTGTATGAATGACTTTTAGAGGATAAGTTTGCCGTTCCAGGTCTTACCCAATCTTACTCAAAGATCAACAGACGATTATTTTAACTAGGACCGAACAAGAGCTCCAGTTAAACTAAACGTAGATTGGATCTTGGAGATAGATGCGCAGATCTGGAACGGCAAACTATTTCCCTATAAAAGTCGTTCATACACATCTTATTCGACAGAAACGTCATAGTGTAAAAGGTATCGGAAACACAAAAAATGCGGGGGGCCGGCCCGTCTGAGTGGAATCAACGACATGAGCATTCGCAATTGTGCCGGAGGAAGGTATTGCGATCCCCTGAACATAAAAAGAAAACTCACTCTATCTCAGGTACCATTCGTACCGTATATAGCACAGTTCACTCCTGATTTCATATATAGCGTTGTTTCTCAAAGACACTCAAGGCATCCGGATGGCTATTAATTAGTTTGTTATTGATATACAAGATATACAATCAAAAATAAATAAATGAACTCTTAAATTTTCAGCATACGCTTTAAGATGCTGGAATTGTTCGTCAGAAACGTTAGCTGGTGTATTTTGTAATGATCCATTCGATCCAAATAATATGACAAACGAAGAAATAGAATCTGCATATATTGAATGTCCCGTTTTACCATCAGACGATTCTTCTTATCAAACCGTAAATGTTTGCCAAAAAGAAATTCAATTGAGTGAGTGGATTTTTGTATGTAAATTGGAAATTAATTACAATGAATTTAATATTTGTTTTTCCCTTCAAAATAAAACAGTTAACGATGATGTGGTTGTGGTTCGATCTTGTTCATTTGAAGACTATGATGCATTACCAAATAGCTGTTTAAATATGATCACTCCACCAGACATTAAATTGGAATTTTGTGAAACATGCTCAACCCATGGATGTAATGGTTTCAATCATTAATAAATAAATACACACACCCATACCGCCCAGTGAAGACATAATTAACATACAATAATTATGAAAATTAGAAGAAAAAAAAATACGAACAAATTATTTGTTAATGTGAATGGAAATAAAGTACATATACGTTTTTTTTTTAATTGAAAACTTCGCATTTTTTCTATTGTAAAGCCTTTCTGGTCTGGGACTAATCTCAATAATTATAATTATTAATTTCTTATACTTCTTACTATATAATAAAAACTGCCTCACTTCAAAACCGATGAAAAAATTGATTCCCACCGGATAAAATGAAATTGATGCTGAAATAACATATCGTCGGTGCTCTGCCAATACGTGCTAATGTCCATTTGACCGCTAAATTGAAAACGAGTCAACCCATTTGACCACTAATTCCAAAATGTGACTTGTCATTTTTAAAACGTGACAAACCATTTATGCGTTAATTCCATTTGGTGGCAAACCATAACCAAAAATCGCGTGCTTTCACATTTGTTCAGAATAAAAAATCAAAATGTGTTTCACATTTTGGAACTATGCACAAAATTGTTTGACTCAGTTTGGAATTACTGGTCAAATGGGTTGACTCGTTTTCAATTCAGCGGTCAAATGGGCATTAGCACGTATTTACAGCAGAACACCGACGATATTACACAATACACATAGCGGTCACATTAGGGTGGCCCATTTATTTTTCAAATTTCGGAATTTTAACTGATGATCCCCCTAATTTTGTTCCAAATACAAAAACAAAATAGAAATCTCCTAAATATTGAAGTCGATCGGATGAGGGGAGCAAACCGTGTGCCGTTGCGGGGTATGAAGTTTTGTATGAGAATCTAATGAAACAAAAAATATATGAAAAAGTTCCGATCTGTGCTTAAAAATATTAAGTTGAAAAACTTTTCAAATTCCGAAATTTCTTTCTATAATTACGTTAATTATTTATTTATGTTTTTTTTTTCAGCCCGTGCGGTTTTCAGATTTTTTTTATCAAGTCTTATCACGAAAGCATTCATTCATATATATATTAGGTCGTCCAGCAGCGATAACGCTAACGTTAAACTCCAGACATGCCCCCAAGGGAAACAACAGTATATGCCCCCATGCTAGAGATCTGCATGAAATTCTCGTCTATTCGTGGACAAATTCACATAATGGCTGTCCATGGATATTTACCATCTATGGAAAAAAGTTAAAATATGTCCATAGCGTAGATATAATTTCACTGAATAGTTTTGTAGAAGATAATTTTTTAATCAATAAATTGTTTAGTACTTTTTTTCAGCATTGAAAAAGCTTGATAAGTTGTCCATGAACTGTCCATGCCCCATACCTACCATGTAACATTTCCAATCCGAAATTCAAGCTCAATCAAACGTATTGATGTGTATTCACTGGTATTGCGGCTGCAATTCCGATCAACAAGAAAAAAAAAACACAAAGTTTATACAAATTCGTGTGTGATTAGAATATGATATCAATTCACAAATAAATAAAAAAGCGTAAATTTTAAATGTAACTAAAATTGTAAAAAGATTTGTTTTGTATTTTATTCTATAATAATTAAATAAGTTGGTGTAAAGTACTTTCTGTTTCATTTCTTTTCTAATTATCAATAAATTTTTTCAAATGGGATAGTTTCTTGTTGACCGGCTTTAATGGTAACTTACTAGACCAATATAGTAACCATAACATTCCATAAATTACAAAGATCACCAAAATTAAGATAATTAACGCCACTAAATGCAAACGACTGGCTGGCTTCGATGCTTTTTTCAATGTACGTAAAAGTAAATCGTTAATTTTTGATTTCATGCTGCCTATAATTTTATGCACATAATGATAACATTTACCAAATACAATGGCAACAAGAAACAGTCCCAATAGAAAATAATTGAAATTATTTTCGATAATTTTCATTTCATTAGCACATTGATCACAATCACCATCAATTTTTCCGATATTCATTTCTGTATCAATTACGGAATTATCCGAATCACATTCATTCCGTTCAATGTTCATCTCTTTATCATTTGGCGAATAGTCGCTTTCGATTGTTGATAAATTATGTTTCTCAGACCAATTTGATCGTTTGTAACGTTTAACGAATGTAATTTTATTTGGACCAGTGGTGAATATGTTCATAGATTTTGTTTGTGCTAATCTTGATTTTCCTAATATTTTATCGAAATTCAAGTGTTCGTACACGATATCATCATTTGTAATTGTTTTTAAGAGTAAACCTATTCATTTGGAAAACAGAGAGAAAAATAAATGAACGAATGTTTTTTTTTTACAATTTTTTTTTGGTTACCATTGTCGCCAAAATCGGTAGGAATCTGATCTGCATCGTCTATATGATATTCTTGCAGAATTAATTCATTCGCATTGATCGATTGCTTTTGCTCCATTTTAAAAAAAAAAATTCTTTTGTTTTTGTTTCAATAAAACTTGCGGAACAATTCACACCTTTTTAACAATCCAAAACCCAAGAAACTTATATGAAAAAAATTTCATATGATGTACGTAAATAATTTAGAAAATAAACCGGGCTACTTGATTGTTTGCTGACTATTGATATTTAATTGTTTTTGTTTTTTTTTTTTGTTATACTCAATCAAACTGGAATAATTCCAATGTCGGCAATCACATTAAAAGTTCACAATAAATTTCAATGGTTTTGGCACATTTGAAGAGTGAGTGGATTAACTGAAAAGATGTTTATAATTGCAACCAATGTTCAAATTAAATATTACAAAGCGACACTTTTTTTAATACTGGCAACGAAAACACAACACGAATTAGTGAGAATAATAATAATAATTTGCCTACTTTAATCAAAAAAAAAAAAAAAACAAAAACAAAAACAAAATGTTCATTAATTTAATCGATTTAATTACAGTAGCTTAGCCGCAGTTACTTAATATGAATGAATGAAAATCCACCTACGGTTTTTGTCGATAACTCAGAAATGGAAAACTTTGCAGCCATAAGTGGCGGCGGCATTAAACCATATCCAATCAATCTAAAAATTTAAATCTATTCTAATGGCATTGGCGCGTTGCCAAAACACATATTTTATTTGAAAAACTAAAGATGTAACGTGAAATAATTGTCACCCATATATAAATATATATATAACGTCTTTTGTATACTTAAGCGGAAGCCTCCTTCTAAGGCAGACATTTTTCTTTTTTGGGTCCGTTCTTAGGGAATTTCCACTGTAGGGTAGGGTGGATCGCATTTTTCAGAACTGCCGGTACCATCATTTTTTAAGTAGCATTTGGTCTCCTGAGTAACGTGGTATAAATGATTTTGAAAATAAGTTAAATTTCGCTCTTGAAGTTATTAAAATGACTCATTATTCTATTCGGTATTATTTATTTGTGTGGAAAAATATACCGAATACCGAGAATACCGAGTTGAACAGACTATACCGAGAATACCGAGTTTTTAATCAGTACCCCTTGTATTTAGTTTATCTTTTTTATATACCATTGCATGATTATGAAAATATATTTATTGTTTTTCCACAAAGGAAGACACAGAGGCTTGGAAGGAGCACTGGTGCCTGGGGGTGCTCAGCCACTGTCAAAGTGATGACTGAGCATCGCCAAAATATTTTTAATGAAATGAAAACTCGTACAATATATTCGGCAACCGGCATTCTTCCTGTTATTTTATCGAAATTTTCTTGATTATCTTTTAAAAATAGTCTTTTCATTGGCGCCTATTATACTTATTAGCTTATACTGGCTAAACTTTCTACACTAAATCGAGGATATTTTATAAACTATAGGTCGGATTATTTACGCTAAACAAAGAAGAATTATTAGCCCTTGACAATGACTCAACAGGGATAAACCAAGGTTGTGTACTTTTTGTGCGTACTTTCGTAGATTTCGAAAAGTTCATATAAAAAAAAAAGTACAAAAGTATGAACTGCGTTGTTTCGTACCTTTTTTTTATATGAACTTTTCAAAATCTACGTTAAAGTAAGCACAAAAAGTACACAACCTGGGTTTATCCCTAAACATTTTTGCAATAGAAACGTTCTATCCATTTTTTTTTCCGGCTTGTCGTCAATTGGTGCCTGATGAGGCACCGCCAAAAGTCTATAAGGTGCCACAGGCCTAGAAATATAGCTAATTCAAATACTTCAATATTCAAATACTAGAATTGGGTAATAAACCGCGGTAACATTTCATTTATTATTAATAATTTAAAGCTTTTTCAAGTAAACATTTTACAATAAGTATAAGTAAAGTGCATTAATTTTGGTATTAAATGGAATGATGTCTGGTGCTTAATTATAATACTTAAATGTTATAAGAAATAATTTGAACAATATTTTATAAAATTAAATGAATGGAAAGGCGAATAGGATTGAGGCGTATAATGTTATATATCATCAGGTACCCGAAAACAATTTATTCAAGACAATTTTTTCAGTTCTTGTTGTATTTGAACACTTAAACGATTTTCTAAATCATAATTTCGATAATTTTGAGCATTTTGTAAAAGTTTTTTTGCATCCTGTTTACACTGAAAGCAAAAGAACGAAAGAAATAGTTGAGCCATCGTAATTCAATTTATAAAGAAAAAAAATATACTTACATTTTGATTACATTGAAGCAAAAGCATAGCTAATTCGTAATGAGCAAAAACCGAAATATGCGTATCTTCATCAAAGATGCTTTCGCGCTTTCGAATACATTCTCTGCAAATAGAAAAAATTATTTGAACCAAAAAAAAAAAACCAACGATATTTCAATCGTAGAAGTGAAAAGTAAATTGGAATAGCTCTCACCTGTACGCATTAACAGCGACTGGATAATTTTTCAATGATGTTAAAGCACTGCCCAATAGCAGTTCTTGGACACCAATCATTGGTTCGGATGGAATTCTATCTGATGTTGTTGAGCAATCTTCAAAACCAAAAAAAAAATGTATTAATCAAAGAAAGAAAAACGCACTGAAAACAAAACAATCCAATTTTTGTGCACATATTTACCTTGAATAATAATTTCTAAATCATCGGGACGTACATTACTTAAGGCACTCCACAAAAATAACATTTCATAAACTAGATATTTCCAATAGTTTGGATTCGGTTGGTGATTGTCATCTTGTGGAAATTTTGGTAAGCGATTTTGAATAAAATTTAAGATATGGGACTGCTAACAGAAAAAACAAAATAACAATTTTTTTCATTTAAAAGCATATGGAAAGTAAGTATTAAACAAATGATGTTTATCGAACACATACTTTGTGTGCAGACTTTCGAATTAAATCCGTAATTTCATCACGAAATTTTGGTAAATTTGTATAATTACCGATTGCACCTTGACATATGGCGGTCATATATGTGTAAAATGCTTTTGAAAATACGCTAACTTCCCTGTAAATAATACAAAACTAATACAGTTTTTTAATCGCTTTTTTAAAACTAAAATCGGCAGAATCACTCTGAAAACTATTGATAATTACGAAAACTCGGTTGAATTTGATTTTAAGTTCAATTTGATTTCGATTTAATGAATATATATTTAACCAATTTATTGTTTTGAGCCAAAGGCTACAAGTAATTTCATGAGAAGCGAAAATATTCAACGATCTTAAGTTTGTGCGAAACGCTTTCGATTTTCATTTATAGAAAAAAAATATGCATTGCGAGATCGGACTATCTCTAGTTGAAAAGTTTCGTACTGACTCATTTCCAAAGATTATTTTAGGCACTGTTGGGATAGATGACGAACAAAAAGATCTAGATCAAAGAGTTACACGGCTATTCACGTCATCACGTGACAATATTTCACTTTTAACTGATTTAAAGCCACTAAGATAAAAAAAATGTTGTGAAATCTTTTCGGTCTTCTGTTACCAATTCGCAAGCGGTGAAAGAGCATTCAGAAATGTCACAATATTTTCATTTTAATGACAGATATAAAATTGATTAACAGATTTAGCTTAAAAGTAAAATGAATAGGAGTGTGAAATCACTAAAATAAAACGATTTAGAGATCACTAAAAAATTGATCGAATTTAGATCAATTTTAGATCATTTTTCGTAAGTAAGTTTTTAAACTTAAAAGTACAAATATTTAAGACTATTACTCAATATTTCATGGACTTCGATTTCAACATAGAATATATGATTAGACTTAATTAATTTAAGTCATGATTCATAATCCGCTATAAATTGTGTTTTGATTCCTTTACAAAATTAGTTTATAAAAATATCAAGTTCTAGTTGCTTGATCAATGCTGTAGCTCGTTATTTTACCCCTTAAATTTTGCAAATCAGTTTTTATAACGGTCAGTAAATTAAGATTAATGTTTATAAAGGATTTTATTGACGAATTTTAAAACATGTTATAGAATATGACAATTATTGTGTTAAAATTATCCCAGGTTGGAATAAATGAAGGAACCTAGCAATGGGTTATAGCGCTCATAAGAGAAGGGAAATGCGATAGCCGACGATATTTTTCATATTTTTCCATTAAACATTAAAAAATGATCTAAAATTGATCTGTTATTAGGATCAAAGATCACGAATTTTAAATAGATTTAGATTACATCACAAATCAGTCAATTATAAGATCCAAAGATCGTCCCAACACTTGTATTAGGGGTTATTTTAGGGATTGATTTTATTGAATACAATATATTTGGGTCTTCAATCGTTTGATTATATCTCGATCAAACGTATCAGAGTGATTCCCAGAAAAGTGTGTCATACCTTAATTCATTAAAACGCTTCATTGCATTACATAAATCTAGTTGAATTAATTTACACCAAGCGATTTCATGTAAGCAAAGTAATTTCAGTTCACGTTGTGCTGAATATTTATATGATTTTTCAAAAGCTTCAATCGCATTTTGAATATTTGACTGGAAATGTTATTTTCGGATTTGTTAAAAGAGTGAAAACAAATAATAATATATTTACAAAATTGTTATGGTTTTAATATTTCAAATACCTTCATACGTTCAACGCGGCCACGAAAAAAAAGAAATATGCCTGCATTTGAATAATGATGATCATTTTCGTTCAACAATGCGGTAACAGCAACAATTTTTTCCTTTGAATATCCATCCTCATGTTGAAATAGTTGCGTGCCAAATGTATAAAACCATAATAACGCTAGTCTAAAAAAGTGATTTTACAAATCCGTAATGTAATCCTATTACGAGCTTTACCGCACTCATAAACAATAAATACCATTATCATGATAAACATGTTGGTATGAGAATTGAACTTACGTTGCTAATGTTGCTCTTATATCAATTGATAATCGTGAAAACATTAGACATGAAACGCCAATATCACGATTTCCTTCAAATCCAAAAAAACTAATAATTTTCAATAATTTTGTTGGCAACAGTGATGATGTTAATTGAAATATTCCATAACCAAAACTAGCTGCTCCCATCAAACGTTTTAAATCATTTGGTTCAATAATACAATTACTGCTATACCCAAAATTCGCATAAGTATTTTAATAGGAATTATATTGGAAAACCATAAATAAAGTAAAACCTCTTTAAATGGGCCACTGATGATGTTTCCTTTTTATCGCACACAGAGCACAGACCTTCAGTTACTCTGCGCAGACCGCCGATCAATTTAACGATAAAAGTAATGGCAAAGGTTTATTAGTTTGAACAAAATGCTCACCTCGTAACCGTTTATCTTTACAATTTATACAAAATTAACTTTAATGTCCTTTAAAGAAAATTACAAATCGATCGTTTACTTAGATTAGGAATGGCGAAGTGCTATAACATCCAAAGATATAACAACCAAATGCGAAACAATGTGTAATAACTTCTAAACGAAGGGTCCCATACACAATTTACCCATGACAGACCCCCCCCCCACTTATTTTTGGAGACGCATCCAATGACACCCTGTCCCCCATTTATCCCCTCCAACACCCCCCACGAATAGTTTTAGTGTAAAATTTGGACAAAAAGATAATTTACAATAGAGGCGGGTGAACTGGGGACCCTAGCGGACGAAATGGGATTACATGCCTCTCCGTAAATTAGTGGGGGTTCTGTCATGGGTAAATTTTGAATAGGTTCCTTCGTTTAGAAGTTATTATGCATTGTTTTGCATTTGGGTGTTGTCGCCCTCTACCATAGGAATGTCAAACGCCTCTGCATACAAAAAGGTGGCCCATTTAAAGATGTTGTACTACGCAATAACAATATATATTCAATTAAATACAATATTTGATTAAATTCGCAATAACCTTGAAAAAGTGATATTTGGTGAAGTTAAATTCGGACATGACAGCGGACCATGCGATAGGTCACTGAAACCTTTTGTTTTTAAATCTAAATATAAATTTTGTTTGGACGGAAGTACAGTGGAATGTTGCGGTGTTGTGCCATTAAAACTACTAGTAGAACTACAATTAGTGAAGGCCACATTTGAATGAACATAGTTTGGATTGAAATCATCAGTAACACCAGTTTCTTCAATTGATTCCACCGTTTCTAATAAAGTTTCATCAAAACTATCTTTTAATGTTGATGTAGATGTTTGTCGGAATATACGATTTGTGATTTTCTTTTGTGTTGGCTGCCTTAGAGAAATAAATTTGAATGTTTTAAAATCAAGAAAGAAAACAAAAAATAGTCTTCAAACGATACAATAATTAATTGCACATTGCAAATCGATTGCATAAATAATTAATGCGTGTGTAATTTGCCCCTCTTACTTATTTATTGATGTGGATGGAGATTCATTACATGTCGATGAAGTACTCCAATTAAAGTGTGAAATAGAGCGTGGTAATCGAAATTTTTTTGAATAATTCATTGGCATTGCTGTTAAAAGTTTAAAAAAAAACAAAAATTAATCAATAATTTAAAAAAAAAAAAAAAAAAATGTATTTGGAATGCATCGAACTGAAAAATGCAGTAAATACGTACGTGGTGTGGGAAGTGTGTCATTGCCAAAGTTTTTTATGTACATTTCGTATAATTGTGTATACATTTTTTGGTAGATTTTCCAAGCTTTCCTTAATAACCAGCTGCCTTTCATTAATCTAAAGTTTCAATGAAAAAAAATGAAATGTTTTACTAATTTTAAATACAATTCTAAGAATTATAAAATCTTTCTATTGAACGGAGATGACAGGGCAGGGCATTCTATTATATATTATAGGGTGTTCGTCTGTCTTGTTTGAGATATTCTAAAATATAAAATGTTGAACACACTTTCAAATTGTGCTATTCTAAAATTAAACCACACCCAATAGGCAAATTGGAACTGCAACAAAAACCATTGGTTTTAGGACGGTTTTAAAATCGTTTAGAATTGTGGAGTCAAACCATTGATTTCAATTTGGTTCTATTTTATCTTTCTGCAAACTGTTGGTTTTATTATGCGGTCCTTTGTATATTTTTAAAACCATCAGTTCCAAAACGATTTGAAGACGGTTGCAAGACGGTTTAATATGACTTCGTATACACCGGCCGCTAGATTAAAACGTTTCAACTCGGCGTACATTAATACGGAGAACCGTCATGAAATGAAATTTTTTCATGTTTGTAAAAGAAAATTGAATAGAAAGGAGGCGCACTATAATATTTATAAATTTTTCCCGAAAGAATTAAATCAAAAAAAAATATATGGAAAAAGTTTCTGTGATTAATTCAGTTTTAACTTTTAACATATCGTTAAAACGATTTAATATGCGATACGGTATATATTCGACTTATATTTACTATAGGCGTACATACGATTACACTTTTAAATCGTTTTAACGCCTCACGGATACGATTTCAATGCAATAAATATATTTTTTTATGTAGATATGGAGTTTTATTTATAAAATGGTTTTAAAGACATTAATTTTATTTTTCATTGAAATCATATAAATAAATAAAAATGAAATATTACAAAAATAAACTCAATAAAATAATATTTTTACTGATAAATTTAAAAATAAAGATATTTAAAGTAAAGAAAATTTTGATCAATTTTTATGATATATTCTTTGAACGTAAACTAAAAAAAACATGCAGATTCTATTTTAAATGGAATGTTTGCAGGAACAAATAGCACAATCGGTTAACGCGCAGACATTTTGAACTCAAATATCATGACTACGAAGCCAGAAGTTGCAAAAAAAAAATGGTTAATAAAAAGTGTAAAAAAAAATTGAAAAAAAAAGGAAATTATGGAAAATCCATTTCAGTACAATTTCCATAGGTTTTCCACAGTTTTTTCATAGCTTTTTCATAGCTTTTTCATAGCTTTTTCATAGAAAATTTCACACTCACTGAGGAACCCTTAAACATCAAACGGTTTTCTGTTTTTTCCATTTCGTTTTTAGATTTAAATTTAGAAACTTTTGACACCTTTTCTGTCAAGATCCCAGAAAAAAAAAGTCTATTTCGCGATCATCCTAAATTACATATATGCACGTGAAATTATGTACTTCTCTTACAAGAAATGATAACACAATGGTAAGATAAGCAGCTTGTAATCTCAAGAGTCCCGGTTCGAAACCCAACCAAATATAGTAATTTAAATCAAAAATAAAACGAATATAAAACGGTTATAAATACTCAGACCAAAAGTAAACTGTAAAATAGAAATGAAAACAATTATTGACTACAAAATGATTATTGAGTAATTGAACAACATAGAATAACTATGAGTGACTATATACCACCCAAAATGGTGATTTATAGCAAAAATTGCCTGCATACATCCAAAAGTGATGATATATAGCCTATATATAATATATATATACTACAGAGTGGATCGAATTTTTCAGAACTGCTGGTACCATCGTTTTTTAAGTAGCATTTGGTCTCCTGAGTAACGTGTATAAATGATTTTGAAAATAAGTTAAATTTCGATGTGCTTGA